>KE507200.1:2899-21595 GCA_000441515.1 Elaeis oleifera
GGAGCTCAGCGACGGAGCGGGGGGAGAGGTTGATTGGATTACCTTGATTGGATTGTTGCCTTACCCATTTTATAGCGGGAGGCGGTATGGTCCCGCCATCCGTGATGTTGACAACTGTAGAGCCGTCAAATCGCCCTGGGCTGTCACATCGCCGGGGGTTGCCATGTTGTCAACGGGCTGACAGGTCCTAGGAATTAATTGGCGTCCTTGGTAGGACAATTCCCCAGGTCTCTGACAGGGCAAGGCCCCCTGGCAGTCGTACAGCGTGTCATTGATAGGACTGCAGCCCATGCCAGTCGTTCGACAGTCGTGAACGGGCTGGCCGACTAAGTGTCGGGACTTGGCTGTCGGATGGTGACTTCAGAGCGTGGCCGGTGTCTGGAGGGTCTGTAGAGGTCGAGTGTTAGTCGCTCGCCCCGACGGGGGATCGGCGTTATCCCACCCGGCATGGAGTCGGCTTTCGGGTTGTCGGAGTCGATGTCGGCCAGTCGGGCCGATACGTCCAGGCCGGTCATTATCGGCAGTCGCTCGCCCCGACGGGGGATCGGCGTTATCCCACCCGGCATGGAGTCGGCTTTCGGGCGGTCGGAGTCGATGTCGGCCAGTCGGGCCTGGACCAGTCGGGCCGACACGTCCAGGCCGGTCATTATCGGCAGTCGCTGTCAGCGTCGCCCGTTATCAATCGGCGGGGTCGGTCGGTCGGCCCATCGCTCGCCCGACGGGGATCGACGTTATCCACCCGGCATGGAGTCGGCTTTCGGGCGGTCGGAGTCGATGTCGGCCAGTCGGACCGACACGTCCAGGCCGGTCATTATCGGCAGTCGCTGTCAGCGTCGCCCGTTATCAATCGGCGGGGTCGGTCGGTCGGCCCAATCTCGGGGATGGGCTTGTGTCAGGATTTGCAGAGGAGGGCGCCGGTTGGTGTCGGAGAGCCGGCATTGGTGAGTCGATGTCGGGATCCATTGACGAGTCGGTATCATGATCAGTCGGCATCAGGGTTAAGTCGGTATATATCGATATGTGGTATTACGTGGAGTTTATATTTTTTTTTTTTTTTTTTTTTTAAGAAAAGATTTTTCCGTGACAAATGACGTAGTACTACGGCTTTCTCCCGTGACAAATGACGTAGTACTAGCACAGACGATGCTGGCAAAGAACTACCACTTATTTCTAGATCTACTATTCCAAACAATATGTCCTCTGCTTGGAAAAAGCATAGAATTATCACATATTTCTAGATATATTACTCAAGAAAAATCCATGAAATACTTTCAAAGAAAATTATTCCTACAGTCACAAGCATAAGATTCGTGGGAATGAAATTGATGATGACATTGATTTTTTTTTTTTTTAAAAAGACACAATGATTTATGGGAATCAAATTGGTCAAACAATTGATGAAAAGAAAAAAAAAAAAATGTGCACTATCTTCTCGAAGAAGTCTACAATGTATTTATTGAAACAAAATCGATGAAACAAATGTATACACGATTTCTCAACTAAATCTACGCACTGTTCCTTTCGAATCTTTTGGGACCAACCATCCCAGAGGAAAGCCTAAACGACCCAATCCACTCTCCGGCCCTTTCATGGAAAAGATCAAGAAAATACCCTCCTTTCCCACTTCGTCCAGAACCAACAGGTACGTCGACTCATTCGAGTCAAAATTATAAATAAACACAATAAGATTGAACTGCCAAACAAGTGATCGAGTCCCAAAATTCTCAAGAGTATAACTTTTACTGACCACCTTTTAATCATTCTTCATGGATATAAAAAGCAAAAAGCGAAATATAAGGGAAAAAAAAAAAAGGAAAAAGAGACAGATAGATTATATAGATCTTTTTACATATCTATTAAATATATATTCTCAATGTTTCTTCGGAAGCAATCGAGCTCGGAGGTCCGCTGCATCGACTTCGTCGAACCGGTTTTCGGGGATCCAACAACCCGTTTTGGGGTCTCTCATCCAGAATATCTCCTTCTTAGCGGATCCACCCGACTCCATTGCCGTCTTCTCCGTCGCAGCCGCCGCCGTCTTCGCCACCCCCGGAACGGCACGTGCACTCTCCGCCGCCACACTGTAACACCTCCCGCTGTAAAACGACATATAAAAAGAGTAAGAAAAAGAAGAGACGCAAAGAAAAGGATAGTATATATATATATATGCATACAGGGAGTAATATTGATTAAGATTGATAAATTAAGGTGCAAAAACTACTGGTGGCTTTAGTAATTACCTGAGAGAGAAGAGAGCTCTGACCAAAACCTTAGACATCGTGAGGGACAAAGAGAAAGAGAGGTAGGGAGTTAATTACGAGGATGAAGTGCTGAGGCTATGAAGAGGGAGGAAGGGTTTGGGGGACTTTATAGAGGGAGGGAGGGAGGGGCGGGGTTTATCCGAGTTCTGTTAGGAATTAGGATAAGACAAGGAGAAGGAAAGTTGTAGCGGGAATCTCCAGTCTCCTGATCTTTTCAAACTCTCTCTTCTCTCTAAGTAGCTTTCGGGTAATATAGCATGCAATTCCTATACATGCTATGTTAATGATTATAAATTGATTGGGAGAGGTATAAGATTAGACTAAGCACACACCTTATCTGTCTCCTGATATTTATATTTTACCTTGTGAGCCCACTACACACCGTGATTATATATTGATTGGATTCAGTATAAGAGTTTTGTTATATTTTTCTGATACCTACATGCTTCACACGCTAGGATCCACCCTTAGGCCTTAACCATGACATCTAGATTACTTAAATAAAGTGCTTCTTGGCATAGACCTGCATGTTAAAAGGCTTAAACTAATACCTAAGCGCGTGGTCTATGCGGGCTCTCTTTCAATAACCTTGATGATTGATTGTTTTACTTGTAGTGGTGAAAGTTCATCACTAATCTCTAGAAATTAAATAGAAAATATGTTTGTTATTGTCTTGGTTTAACCTTTTTCTCGTTGCACATAATAATAGTAGCTTCAACTTTTCTTCTTGATGAGAACAAAAGATTCAAAAAATTAGGGAAAAGCTCCAATAAGTTGGCTCGTTTGGTGATTTGTACATCAATTACATGTTGAGAATTGGATTATAATTTAGATACGAACAAAACCTTTGTTTTAAGTGGGTGTGTGATGATTAGAATAAACCTAAGGTGAGAGTGACTCGCTTGTCACTTAAAATCAAGATGCATCCAGTGATGCAATAGACCTCCTGAAGGCCCATCCTGGCAGGCCAGACAGACTTTAACGTGACAGCATATAAAGCAAAGTTTCAGGTTGATATATTAATCCAAAATATCATACCATTGTTTTTCTTTTATTAGCAAGTGTATCTCATTCCTAGCATGAGAGTGTTGCTGTGCCCTTTTACCACAACGATCAAATTGCAACATCTGTGAGAGAAGCCTCATCTTGGCTATGGGTTTGGATTGTAACATTCATGCCAAAGAATGATCGATCTTCTTTCATAATATCAACTGTTGGACGGCACAATAGTCATCTTAAGAGCTATTCAGTTGAAAGGAAGGGAAGATGTTTGGTGTGCTTTGAGAGCTGTGTATCTACTTTAACAGCGGTGTAAGGTACAATCCGGTTGATGCTGCGAAAAAAGATCAATCATTTATTCGTGTGTAAGGTACATCCAGAACCTTTGGCCATTGCCATACGATATTTTCTATTCAATTATGTTATTGAGTCAATTAATATTTACTTTTTTAGCATATATATACATTCATGTAACAATGAACCTAGAACCATACTTGAACACGTGATACATGTGGGTAGCTAAGAAGACTTATCCATCATCAAGTCCCAATATCCTAGAAGGGATTAGGTTCTAATGTCGGCAGATGTTTTTCATCTAACTCGCCCGGCCTTAACTATAGAAAATGATCATGGGAAGGAAGGAATAAGATGCCATGAGGGGAAAAAAGAAGGAACTTTCTTCATGTTAAGCTTTATTGTCCATGGTTTTCTCAGTGACAGTCGTTTGCAGAGACTAATTTTGGCCGCTCCAAAAGATCCGGTGACATCAAAGCCGAAAAGAATCTTGTGATGCTTGTAGACTTGAAGTCCATCTCTCTCTCTCTTTTTAAAAAAATTCTCCTCTGTTGAAAAGAATTAGTTTAGTGTTGCTAAATATAAATGTGCATTTAGGGCCTACACAAAACATGAAGCACCCTTACGTGATATGTGCACCCAATATATTCCATTGTTGCCCACTGATTGAACGACAATTTTATGATTTAAGCCATGTGCGGATAGCCCTGGCCTACTCGCCTAATTGCACATAATATAAACCACACAAACATATGTAAAAGCACAAACCAAATCACCATCTATTGGAACAAATAAGCATCTAAATGAAGCATCTAATCACCGTATACAAGTTTTTGGCAGATTCTAACTCTTTCTTTTCTTTTTATGATCAATTATGTCTTGCCAAATAACGGATGACATATACACTTACATTTGATTATGTGCAATTGTAAGTCATTTCATTATATCTTGCATTTCACTTGCTTGGTCCGGGAATCACCATCTCACTTTGGGGTCCACTTTAATGGAAGGAGGTAGGCTACCACTTTGATTAAAGATGCGCCGTCCAGCATCTATGAGATTATTAGGTTAAATCACAATGAAGAATTAAGCTGTCAAAAATTGACCCAGGTGACATTAGGGAATCTGATCCTCCCCTATATATTTAGTAATAGGTCACGCTTCACTTATTGCATGATGCAAGGTCCGAAACGTCACGAACCTTATTTGTGTATAGTGAGCCAAATTAATAAACCATCTATTTTATTACTAGCTTCGAATTTGATAACCTCACTAAACCCAATAACCAATCACATCCTACATAATAATTATGTGTCCCGATCCTATGTAGTACTTGTTTTGCTTTCTCTATATAACCGCTGCATTATCCATTTTTGGAGATTAAGTACTACGGTGGCAAGTATGTTTGGCATTGAATGCAATATTCTTTGCCCAATCATCCATCACAAAGATAAAAAATTATTGATCAGATCAGATCCACTGTATTATTTTTGGATCAATTCAACCAAGTTGAACGATGGGGAAGAAATAAATCGGCAGTAAAATGAGAGAAGGACGATCATTTATAATTTTCATCCTTCCTCTTCTCTCTCTCTCCACTCACCTCCAATGGCTGCACAGGCACCTCTCATCCCCACAATATTTGGATCGCCCATCGCCATGTGCGTGGAAGAAGAGAATCCTCCTTTGGCATCAAAGATGCAGCCCATCCCCTTATCAAAAAATCCATTCCCCACAAATTAATGCCCTCCCTCTCCACGTAGGGTTTTATATTTTTTTTTCTTCAAAAAAATGATTGCGCAATGTCAACCGTCATGTTGTAATCTGCATAAAACTCAATACAAACAAACCTCATTTACTCATCATGTCTAAGGATTTGAAAGGGACCATAATGCTATCCGACGGTGGGATTCATGCGAAGAAAGGTGAATCCTTCTTTCGCGTGAAAGATACAAATTGAATGCCCTTGACATCCTCTTCTACTCGTATTGCGCTGCCCACAACTCACTCGCCTTCAACCCCATCTTCAAGTTGCTCGCCCTCGCCACTAACCACCCACCACCCCTAGTGTGGACACCAGTCATCATAGTTCATTATGGCTCGATTATTGATAGAGCCCTTTATTTTGAGTCTAGTAATGGGATTGTAATTGGATCCTTAATTGGGTTTGATTTTTTTAATGTTCAGCCACTTGATTTGTAATTGAGTCTTAGTTAGAGTCAATTATTTGAAGGAATTTCATATTCAGTTCGAGTCAGCCACTTGGAGTAGTTCGAGTCAGCCATTTGGAGAAGTTTTTATGTTCAGCCACTTGATTTCTATACACAAAAGCTTCACGATTTCTTCATGCGGGATCCCTACGACAGCCCTTTTGAAACTCAATGCCATCCAGATTGACGCGGCCCATCTCCACGGGATTTAATGCCTCCTCTCGCAAATACTGGGATCACACCTTATTTCTATTTAGGTTGTTTGGATTTTTCTTTTAAAAAAGGGAACAAAAGGCCTTGTAATCATCGATAGTTTTGAAAATAAATTCTGTTTTCTTTCTCTACGAGCTCTCTTCCTTCTCCTATTCTCCGTCTCTTATTTTCTTCTTCTTCCCTCTCTTCCTTCTCTTCCTTCTTTCCTTCTTCTTCTCTCCTATCTCTCTTCTAAAATCCCTCTTAAGGCTTGAAGGTTGAAGGACGAAGAATCCTCAGCAATTCACCCATCTGCAGGATCCAATTTCAGCCCCCACAATTTTCTATTCTCTCAAATCCCCACCTTTCTTTCATGATTGCTGATTTATTTCTATTGCTGCAGATAGTTCTTCGCATGCTTGAATTTGATCCCCGTGATCTTGGACAATAGAAGGATTTGCAAGCAACCGTGGCCTGATCTGACGTCCGATTCCTTCCTCATCTAAAAATCTTCATCGACATGTTTGTGAGATCCCTTGTTTTTAAATATATTTCTGAGTAGATCATTATTATAGAAAGTTAAAATATTATTTTTTTATTGATTAGATCTGAATATTTTAACTATAATCTAATGTCCTAATCATGGACGGTTAATCATCTACAGTCCGAATCTAGATCTAGGGGCTGATCAACATGCATGCTTAACAGTAGTCTCATCCGATTTTAGTATAATCATCACAATAGTCTTTGGTTTGTTGGTTATCTATTAATTATAAATAAGTATGATTGCTTACTTCCTCTAGATCTGAATTGTCCCACATCAGTTTAGTACCAGAGCCAGGTTAGGTTGAGGCTAGAGTTTTGTATTTAGAAAATTTTCTATATCAAAACCTACAAGTTGGTACCCTGTGCAGTTCTCAAAAAATTATAATTTCTAATGTCAGAGACTTCAAAAATTTTAAATTTTTGTGTAGGTTCTAGACTTGATTGATAAGTGAGATTTTAAATTTATTAAAATATGAAACTATTTGATTCTCAAAAACTCATCTAAAAAAATCTTACATGTCCTGACTTCTGCACCTGAACACTGTTCAGAAAATGTTTGCGCACCCTTAGAAGAAATAGAAGTTCCCATCTAGGGAAGAGTCAGAAATTTATGATATTTGATGATTTAGAAACTAGATTCGATAATGAAGATTTTTACAAGTGGAGATCTAAAACCAGATCTGAGATTGGTGCTAGAATTTTCTGTTAGTTGGAGGTCAGCGAGCAGAATTCTGTGACCTGTTCTATTGTGGCGCAACCAAAGGAAAAAATAGAGTTTTCCACCTATTGAAACATCCAAAATTCAAAGATTTGATTTTCTAGAATCCTTACTCGATAAAGAATCTAGTTTTATTTGAAATCTACGGAAGCTATCCTTTGAGAGTTCCATACTAGAACCTCAATCAGAGGGCTCTCCGATCCAAAACAGAAATTTCTAGAGTCTGAAATTTTCTGCACTTAGGAAGAATTTTTATATTTATTTGAACTTCATATTTTCAATAACTTAGTTTCAATTTCTAGTTTGATAACTTAGTTGATACTATTTTAATTTATTTTGGAACCGATGTTTGCATCTTGTTTACATTTGTAAGCTATTTTAAGGGCACTCCCATCATAAGATAAGAGAAGGATTTTATCACCTTTCCTTGATCCAAAAATAATCAACCTCATGCACATTGACCCAAGCCTAAGCTAAAATCAATTAGATATTAAAAAAAAATAGGATCAAACAAGTCAAATTCGGTTGCTACGATGAGTCTTAGTGCGAGTTTGGTCTACAATTGACTCTGTAAGCTGGTATCTAAGGCAAGATGTATAAAGCAAAGCCTAAGTGAATTGTGGTTCTTTAATTAGGACCTCACGAGAGTGAGGAGAGCCTCCCACAAATTTCACCTCTTATCTGGCCAGTCCAAGGATTTGAATGTTGGTCTACTTGTGCTTCGAATGATTCATAGTGATTTGAGCTTTTAGGTCTAGAAA
Organism: Elaeis oleifera; assembly: GCA_000441515.1. NCBI lineage: Eukaryota > Viridiplantae > Streptophyta > Magnoliopsida > Arecales > Arecaceae > Elaeis > Elaeis oleifera. The sequence continues at coordinate 10,881 of KE507200.1, forward strand.
ATCTTCTAGAGTTAGTTGTATTGCATGTCTACTAGATCCGGAGCTAGATATCACCTAGAGAGCTCAGATTCAAATCACGAAATGGATTTTGATTTTACCGCAGCCTTTAAGGGCGTTACTAAGAGGTTAAATGCCATAGGTGGTTCCATCCAGAATTTGAATACGAGAGTAGAGATCCTAAAAAAGAAGGATGAATGACATGGAAGAACGTGCTAGGAATGTCCTTCCTTAGATGACTATCCTAGAGGGCGACGTGACCATCTTGATTTTGATAGAGGTCACAATCAAGCGATTCGACTCTATCATGATCATAATGATCAAGACAAGAAAATACTTCAGAGTACCAAAGTTGAAGCTCCAAGCTTTATGGGTCGTCTGGACCCCAACAAGTATCTTGATTGAAAGGTGGGCATAAACCATTATTTGAATGGTATGACATATTTGAGGAGAGAAAAATCAGGTATACTAAAATGAGACTTCTAGGATAAGCCAAATTATATTGGCATAATGTGGAGCGATTAGCCATGCATAGGAGACAGGAGCCCATAAGTACCTGGGATGAAATGAAAGATAAACTTCATGAAAAATATCTTGCTACCTCCTATCAGCAGTGTCTTCTGGACCAATGGCAAAAGCTGACCCAAGTAGCAAGTCTGTTATTGAGTACATCGTCAAATTCTATGAATACCTTATGCGATATGGTGTTAGTGAAGATCTATCTGTCATCTTGTCATGATTTAGAGCTGGTTTAAAGGATGACATACAGAGAGAATTGTTCATGCGCGAGGTCTATAGCTTAGAACAAGCTTATCAATTAGTCCAGGATTATAAGAGATTCTAAAGGTTACCGATGACTCGATAACTTAAGTCACGTAAATCTGGCATTCTTGATCTTAGATCCGACTTTAATCAGACCTCTAAATCTGACTATAATCAGATCCCAACCAATCGTTCTCTACCTATTGGTCCCCCACTGGGAAAGGATGATAAAGGCAAAGGAGCCTTTGTAAAGAACCCGAGAGGATACAGTTTAGGAATCTGATGCTTCAAGTGCAATGGGTTAGGTCACATTTCTAATCAATGCCTATCTCGAGCTCTACATATTAGAAAGCCTGAAGAAGAGAATCTCAAAAATCTTTTAGGAGATGAATAAGTATACATAGCAAATACTGAGTTAACTGAAGCTTATGAGGAACCTAGTGCTCTGAAGGAAGTAGACCCTGAAGAGAGAATGGGTGCAGTAAGATGCATTTATTCCAACCAAAGAAAGTGAAGATTGATGCAAGACTACTATTTTTCATACCTTCATAGGTCAGAAAATAAAGTATGCAAGATCATCATTGATAGTGGTAACTGCATCAACACTATTTCAACTGAAGCTATGTCAAAATTTGGTCTGACGTCCGTAGATCATCCGAAATCATACAAGATCGTCTGGATAGATACATTGTTCATCCCAGTTAGGCACCATTGTCTGGTCTCCATTAAATTTTAATCTTATCAAAAAAATATGTGATGTGATGTTACGCCCATGGATGTAGAAAGCATAATCCTAGGAAGGTTTTGGTTATTCGATCAAGATGCAATACTTCATGATCGATCCAACTTATGTACGTTCATGAACAATGGCAAAAAAATTATGATATACCCTTCACCCTCTACGAAAGTAAAGAAGAACGGACCTTTAGAGTTCAAAGAAGAAAAGCAAAACAAAAGCTTGCATTTAATTAGTGCCAAAGAGTTTGAAAAAGATTTGAGAGAAAACTCTTCTATTTTGATTTTAGCTGTTAAGGAAGTTAGCATGAAGGATATGAGTCATCACTCCCAAGAGATAGCAAACCTTCTTGAAAGCTTCAAAGATATTTTTCCTAAGGATCTCTCAGATCACTTGCCGCCCATGAGGAATATCTAACACACAATAAACCTCATTCTGAGAGCTTCTTTATCCAATCTGCCCCACTATCATTTTAATCCCACAGAGCATGCAAAGTTGAAACGTAAAGTAGAAGAACTCCTTAGGAAGAGATTTGTTAGAAAAAGTCTAAGTCCTTGTGTGGTACCCGCACTGCTGACTCCCAAGAAGAATAAAAATTTGAGGATGTGCGTGGACAGTCGAGCAATTAACAAAATTACGATAAGATATCAGTTTTCTATTTTTCAGCTTGATGACATGCTAGACATGATAGTTGGATCCACTATTTCTCCAAGGTTGACTTAAAGAGTGAATACCATCAAGTTAGAATGAGGTCTGAAGATGAATGAAAGACCACTTTCAAGATGAAAATGATCTTTATGAATGGCTGGTCATGCCATTTGGTCTGTCCAATGCTCCAAGCACTTTTATAAAGATAATGAATCAGGTACTGTGCCCGTTTGTTGGTACATTTGTAGTTGTGTATTTCGATGATATCCTTATATGCAGCAGATCCAAAGAAGACCACATAGACCATCTGTGTCAGGTGTTTTAGATCCTTAAAATTGAGAGCCTCTATGCTAACACCAAAAATATAAATTTATGACCAAATGTGTTATTTTCTTGGGTTACGTAGTTGCTCTTGATGGTGTGTCCATTGATCCTGAAAAAGTGCACGCTATCAGTGAGTGGCCCGAACCCCAAGCATCCATGATATGTGGAGCTTTCATGGATTAGCCATGTTTTACCGTCAGTTCATTAGGAATTTTAGCATGATTGTGGCTCCCATTACTGATTGTATAAAAAAAAGAGCCTTTGAATGGACTAAAGCTGCTGAGCGAGCTTTTCAGGAAATCAAGAATCGAATGACCCAAGCTCCTGTCCTGCGTCTGCTCAATTTTCAAAAGTATTTTAGGTGTCTTTTGAGTATCAAGAGTAGGAATTGGTGGAGTCTTGAGTCAAGAAAGACATCCTATAGCTTACTTTAGCGAAAAGCTAAATGAATCCAAGCGTAGGTATTCTACCTACGATAAAAAATTCTATGCTATGGTACAATCCTTAGACATTAAAGATACTATCTGCTACCATAGGAATTTATCTTGTACTCAGATCATGAAGCCTTTAGATTCCTCAATTCTTTAAGAAATTAAACCCCGGCATGAAAAATGGGTTGAATCTTTATAAGCTTACACCTTCACGATAAAGTACAAGACTGAAATAGAGAATCAAGCTGCTGACGCACTCTCTCGTAGAGTGGCCCTCTTATCGATAGTAAGTATTGAAATAATAGGCTTCGAGAAGCTTAAAGAGGATTATGAGGATTGTCCTGATTTTGGTACTGTTGTTGCCTTGGAAAATGATCGTCTAGAGAGTACAGTGAGTACACTTTTCAGGATGGCTATCTTTTAAAATAATAAGTTGTGTATCCCACGTACTTTTGTTAGAGATTTCTTAGTGTGAGAAATACATGCAGGAGGTTTATCTAAACATTTCGATAGAATAAAATCATTAAGGTCGTAGAGAATAAATTTTTCTAACCGAATCTGAAGCGTGATGTTGCCCGTATCATTGCCCAATGCAGGACTTATGTTGTAAGATAGCAACGTAAGCAAAACACAAGCCTTTACACCCCGCTATCTGTTCCTAACTATCCTTGGCAAGACGTGAGTATGGACTTTATCTTGAGTTTGCCACGTACAACTAGAAAGAATGACTCTATCTGTGTGGTAGTGGATCGATTTTCGAAAATACCTATTTTCTTTCATATTCTAAAGTCTCCGATGCCTCTAGAATTGCTCGTCTATACTTTGATGAAGCTATCCGATTGTTTGGATGAGCTGAATCAATTGTATTTGATAGAGATGTTAGGTTTGTTAGTTATTTTGAAAAACTTTATGGTACTTAATGGAGATGAAATTAAAATTTTATTAGCATATCACCCCCAGACTAATGGTCAAATCAAAGTTGTAAATAAAAATTTAGAAAATTTACTTTGGTGTTTAGTTGGGGAGAATACAAGAAATTAAGACTTGCTGTTATCTAGAGTCGAATTTGCATATAATAGTTTTGTTAATAGAACTATTGGCATAAGTTCCTTTGAGGTTGTATATAACCATCACCCTAAAAAACTAGTTGACCTCATTCTTATACCCTTGCATACTAAAACGTCTGAGACAGCAGAATCATTTGCACAACACGTTAGGAGTTTACACAAAAAATTACAAAAAAATTAATATTAGCAATCAAATTTATAAATAATTAGTAAATTCACACCGATGAGCTCATGATTTTGCTGAAGGTGATTATGCTATGTTACGGTTAGACCAAAATGGTTTCTTTGGGAACCATCAAGAATTACATGCATGTGGAGCAGGCCCCTTTAGAATTTTAAAAAAATTAGATCGAATACATATATTATAGATTTATCGTCTGATTATGGCATCAGCTCTACTTGTAATGTTTTAGATCTGATTAAATATAAAGAACCAATAATGATACCTAATGATTCATTTGAACCTGACCAATCCATTGAGAGTGAATCCCAATCTGAGTGTCCATAGCCAAAATTTTCAAAAAATAAGATGGTATTGAAAGAATTTTGGATGAGCAGGTAATTTTCACTAGGAGAAAAGGATATCAAAGGTACCTGATTCATTGGCAAGGCCGGCCTGAGTTCGAGAACACATGGATAATCTGAGAAGACCTACAAAGAATTGATCCTGATCTACTTGAACACTATCAGAGCCGAGGCGGTCTTTATTCGATAGAGTCAAATTCTCTCCAGTCTGGAAGAATTAGTGTGGATACCAGTTATCATGATTCATTATGGCTCGATTGTTGATAGAGTCCTTTATTTTGAGTCCTGTAACGGGATTGTAATTGGGTCCTCAATTGGGTTTGATTTTTTTATGTTCAGCCACTTGATTTGTAATTGAGTCCTAGTTAGAGTCAATTATTTGGAGGAATTTCATGTTCAGTTCGAATTAGCCACTTGGAGGAGTTCGAGTCAGCCATTTGGAGGAGTTTTTATGTTCAGCCACTTGATTTCTTCACACAAAAGCTTCACGGTTTCTTCATGTGGGACCTCCATGGCAGCCCTTTGAAACTCAATGCCATCTAAATTGACACGGCCTATCTCCATGGGATTTAACGCCTCCTCTCACAAATATTGGGGTCGCATCTTATTTCTATTTAGGTTGTTTGGGTTTTTCTTTTAAAAAGGGAACAAGGGCCTTGTAATCACCGATGGTTTTGAGAATAAATTCTATTTCCTTCTCTACGAGCTCTCTTCCTCCTCGTATTCTCTATTTCTTATTTCCTTCTTCTTTCCTTCTCTTTCTTCTCTTCCTTCCTTTCTTCTTCCTCTCTTCTGTCTTTTTCTGAAATCTCTCTTAAGGCTTGAAGGTTGAATGACGAAGAATCCTCAACAATCCACCCATCTGCATGATCCAATTTCAGTGCCCATAATTTTCTATTCTCCCAAATCCCACCTTCTTTTCATGATTGCTGATTTATTTCTATTGCTACAGGCAATTCTTTGCATGCTCGAATTGGATCCCCATGATCTTGGACAACGGAAGGATTTGCAAGCAACCATGGCCTGATCTGACGTTCGATTCCTTCCTCATCCAGAAATCTTTATCGACGTGTTTGTGAGGTCCCTTGCTTCTAAATATATTTTAGAGTAGATCATTATTATAGAGAGTTAAAATCTTACTTCTTTATTGATTAGATCTAAATATTTTAACTATAATCTGATATCCTAATCATGAAAGGTTTCTCAATCATCTACGGTCTGAATCTAGATCTAGGGACTGATCAACATGCATGCATAACAGTAGTCTCATCTGATTTTAGTATAATCATGTCCATAGTTTTTGGTTTGTTGGTTATCTATTGATAGTGAATAAGTATGATTTCTTGCTTCCTCTAGATCTAAATTATCCCACATCAACCCCTCTCCTCACTCACCCCTTCACGCCTCTACTTCCGCCTTATCCCCATCTCCACCACCTTCCTCTACAGCATTTTTATCTGCACGTCCACCCTGTCGGGTCCGCCACCTTCTACTCCCTCTGCTATGAGGGCGATCCCTCCTTGATCACTTCACCTTCCCGGCCTTGTCGAGATTGGGTTATTACCACTTGCAAGGAAGTTGTTTGACGAGAGGCCGATAAGGAATGTGGTATCTTGGAATGTGAAGGTTTCAAGGGAGTTGTATGATCTAATGGCGGAAGGAGATGTGTTTTCTTAAAGGTGCATGATCACAGGGTAATTGACAATTAGCTTACAGAGGTAACGTAACTCCTTAAAGAGATGCAACTGGAGAGCAGCATATAAACTCCAACAGAGTGACTGTAGTTTATTTGTTCTCACCTTATGCACATTTTGTATCGTGTTAAAAGATCATCACTACTATAGTTTTTTAGTGAGCGTTATGAGTGTTTCAAGCGATGGAGAGAAAGAAAAGGTAGGGTTTCGTTCGACCCTTCTCCAGAAGGGTGATCGACTCCAACAATATCTCCGAGGAGTTTAAAATTGGATGATTCTCTGACTGGTGGAGTTAGTCCCATGCATGGATCGTATGTTAAAGGGAACGAAGCTAGGATTTTGTCACAGTCTGCTACGGTTGGAAAATCGTCACCGACAAGTTCTGCATCTCATGGTTCATTAGATGGTGGGTTTCCGTCCACCAATGATGTGTCGGCAAAAGGGAAGGGGTGGATTTTCTTCCATCTCATCCTCCCTCAGTCTCTTCCATCAATCATGGTATGGAGGAAAAATGGTCTTGGGCCCAGATTGTTCAAGGCCACCGTCAATTTCGTTGGGAGATGCCTGCACCTTCAAAAGATGACATTTCTGCTCTAGAAGCGTACTTCAATGATTTGGTCATCTTCTCTAAGGAACAACTACAAAGAATTGCTCAAAGATGTCATGCTACCTTGATTGGTAAGTTTCTTGGACCTGGTTTAGCAATAGATTTCATTCAATGTGAGATGAAGAAGAAATGGCTAATTAAGGGATATTTTCAGGTAAGTCTACTATCTGAGGATTTCTTATTTTTCTCTCTAACATCTGAGTAAGTTAGGGATAGAATTATAGAAAAGGGACTCTGGACTTTGGTTGGACAGCTACTGGCCTTGAAAATCTGGAGGCCAAATTAAGCCTTCAAAGAATACGATCCAAAAGGCTAATGTGTGGCTTCGTTTACCAGATCTATCTCTAAATGTCTGAGATAAGAATATGATACTGAAGATAGCTTCCAAAGCTGGTGAACCCAAATTTCTTGATCCCTAGATAGCAAATTTCTCTCGTTTGGGATTTGTGAGGGTTTGCGTTTAAATAGATTTGGGCTGTCCAGTCTGTCCTGGCACAAAACTGCTCATAGACGATCAAGTTGTTTGGCAACGGTTTATTTATGAGGATCTTCTTGATATATATTATGGATGTGGATATATAAGTCATCTGCTTCGCAATTGTGCCCATTGTAAGGGTATGTCCTCTAGTGATAATCCTATGTTTGGCCCTCGGATTAGGGCTGCTAGGGTTTCTATTGCAAGTTCTACTCAAGCTAAGGGAACTGGTAACACAACTACGGCATCACCTCAAATTGCTCCATTAGACAATACATAGACTACTCTTAAAAAACTGCCTCAAATCGTCCAATGAAGCTTATTTCTGGTGGCTCATCAAGTGGCTCTAGGTTTGATTCTTTAATTGAAAAAGATGACTTAACCTCTTCTGACATTGTTCCAATGGAGTCACAGGTTTTTGATCCCAAAAGGGAAGGAGATCGTGGGGGACAAAAGGATAAGAGAAAGCGCTCTCCTATGAAGGTGCCCCCAGCATCATGACCTTCTGATTCTGACTCATCTCTATGATCAAAGGTAATCATTCGAGAGGAGTAACCTAATGGAACATTGGCAGGTAATAATACAAAGACTTTGGTTTATGTATTAAAGACCTTGCCATGAAGGAAGTTTGGTGATCGATTTTGGCCAACCCCAAGTGGCTGGAAAGACCTTCATCGGATGCCACTTTAGTTGGTAAGGATTTGCCTAAATTTTCATCTAATGTTGCTAAGTCTATTCTTGTACATGATGAAGTCCTATCTCAGCTTATAGCCACATTGAAAGTTGAAGGTTTTTCATCTATGATTGATGAGAAATGTAGCCCTATGCCAGGGGAGCATGGGGTACATCCATCAGTTTCATCATGAGAGTTCTTGTTTGGAATTGTAGAGGGATAACCAAGCCCTCATTTGTTAAGTATTCTAAATCTTTGGTGCGTACTTATAAATTAAATATTTGTGATTTTGTGGAAACTCATCTTGGGCTAAATGCCATGGATTGTGTGTAGCGTAATTTTGATCGATTTTGGCAGGTCTATATGGTCCCTTCGGAAGGTTTATCTAGAGAAATTATTGTGGCTTGACGTCACAATATCCGGATCTGTTTCTTTGTTCGTAAGGATAGACAAGTCTGTTTTGGTGTTATTACTCAGCTTAGGTCTTCATCGTGGATTCTTGGTATTGTCTATGCTAGTACTCGTAGTCTTACCCATCACTCTTTGGTAAGCTGCTTCTCATGTTTTAAACTTGCATCTTTCTACTCTTTTTATGGGTGATTTCAATTGTATTTTATCTCCTCATGACAAGTTGGGTGGTAAACCTTTTCATATGAATAAGATGTTAGAAAATTTTGTCAATTTACATCTTCAACCGATTTAATTAATCTGGGGTATGAGGGTCCGAGATTTACTTGGTGTAATAATCAATCTAGAACTTCTAGAGTTTGTGAGTGATTGAATCGAGCTTTTGCATTTGATGATTGGCTGCAACATTATCCTGAATCACATCTTCAATATTTGGCCAAATTTGCATCTACCACTGTCCTTTAATGCTTTTGATTCAAGCTTCATTACCTACATCCCATCCTCCATTTCGATATCATAATTTTTAGAAGCTTTGTCTTGGATTTCAATGGTTGATTCAAACTTTTTGGATTGGGGCTGACTCCTTATTACCTGATGAACATTTAAATTTTTTCCTTAATAAATTATAAAAAATGATTTACTTTTGGAACAAGTATAAAGTGGGAAACTTGTTTAGAAATGCCGACATCCTTTATAATCATATCCTTTTGTTGCAGTTGCGTGAATCCCATTTTGGCTATTTTTCTTCAGTGGATCATTCTCTTTTGCTTAACTTCTCCATGATTACAATCAAAACCTATCTATGCAAGAATTATTTTGGCGTCAAATATCTCATGTTAGGTGGCTTCATGAAGGCGATATGAATACCAATTTTTTTCACAAACTACCATTATCAGGAGACGTCATAATTATAATTTATCTCTTAAGAATGATTCTGGGCATTAGGTGTTTGATGAAATATTATCCACCAGAATCTATTCCAACATTTTCAATCTCATTGGGCAAACAATCAATCTGCTGATGACTCTTGATTTTCGATCATTCTCCATGTTCTCTTTCAGACTCAAAGAACTCTCTTGCATCGCAGGTTTTGGAAGAAGAGATTATTTATGCTGTTCGCTCTATTAACCCTGACAAAGTCCCTGGTCCTGATGGATTTCTGTCTCATTTTTTGAAGATTACTAGCAAATTGTAAGACATAATGTCATTATTGGAATTTTGTGTCGGATGGATGCATGTGTGTTTTAATTTTTCTTTCTAAATAAGACAGCAGAATTAAGATTAAAATATCTTTTAATCTGAATTATGTATGCATAAAATAAAGAACACAAAGATCTAGTTCATATGTTGAAATTGAATACATACTGAATTTTATACTAAAATTAAATATATGATCGAATCACATATCTGTTTCGTAATTTTTTTTTCGAATCTGGATCTGGAAGAGAGTTCTTCCTTAGCCATGCAAGTGTCCGACTTCTACAAGTATCCACTCGAAATCAGTCTGAAACAGCTCTCTAAGATGTTGATCTTTCTTTTTTAAGAACGATCACCTTACAAATCTGAACGAAGTCTGGATCGCAAATTAACTCTTTGATCTTGTCCTTGATCTTTTTCTTCTCTTCTTTTCTTGATCTCCTTCACTTGATTTAGCAATAATCAAGCTCTAAAAGCAATAAGAAAAGGTGGCCGCCCAAGCACCTTTGGGTGTTGGAGATGGTGGATGCCCAAGCACCTTTGGGCGTTGGAACTAAGGGGAGAACAGAGGGAGGCGTGGGGATCTTATGGGAGGCATGGGGATTGCTGAAATTTGATGCTAAGATCCTTAGAGAAGAATCTTTTAAATAAACAAAAGGTTTGAATTCTATTCAAAACCAAGCAGCTCCTTAATGCAAATCCTACTCACATTAAGACTTCTTGTAGTCCTGAATATTTGACCACGCCTAGGAGACCAAAGGGGGCGCCAACCCTTGGCACCCTCTAGGGGATTTTTTCACATGACAACTAGGGCTCAAGGGATCTTTTAGCTGGTCCTTTACGCCCTCATCTAAGTGGGCACATCCAACTTGATCAAATCAAGTGGCACCCCATATTAATTTAATCAAAAAATTGATCAAGGTTAACCTTAATCCATTTGATCCAAATCTTAGGCATCCAATAATTGAAGTTCAATGAATCTAATTCATTTAGATTATTAGCAGAGAATTAACTTAAATTAATCTTATCAAACAAGTAATTCAAGTGTAAAAAAAAATTAGGTTCAACCATGTACTAGCAAGGTTATCCTGAATCCAATAGGATTTCTCTAAACCCAATTGAGACTTCATAAGCTCAATTGCTTATTCCAGATCCAATCTTTTTATTATGT
>KE507200.1:33264-47806 GCA_000441515.1 Elaeis oleifera
TAGTATATATATATATATATATATATGGGTGTGTGTGTGTATGTCTATATGTATGTATATTTATATATGTACGTGTGTGTGTTCGTATATGTATGTATGTATATATATGTGTATTATAAAAATATGTATATTTTATTTTATAAGAAGTTATTTTTCATTTCTTTTTGTTTTGAAAATTTCAATCATATATAATTTTTTTCGTTGATCTCTCCCTTATTTTTTGTCTTATTCTTTGGGCAAAAAGTTGTTGATTTTCTTTTTGGGTGTCCTGAGTGAATAATGTCTCAAATCATATGGGATTATCAATTAGTTTAATAATCATTGAGTATTCATTAGATTATCAGATGGTCTATATAGCAGGATGTTAATCATCAACCATTTTACCAAGGTAAGTACGTATCTATTATAGCACGGTATGGAGATATGGAACAATCCTGGAAGTTTTGTATCTTTAAGTTTCATTTAGTTCATAGAAAGAATTAATTATTTTTTAAGATTGCAAATAGATCAGATTATCTCGTGACTCAATTCTGCTTGATCGTTTAAATCCGATCTATTTTAAAAGATTTGTAGGATCAGGTCAGGTTCTAAAATTGATCTTGTTCTTTTTTTTTAGGTCGAATTAGATCACTCAATTTAGACCCAACTCAATTCGAATCTACTATGTCATTGTGATCTAAATCTGTTTGATCAACTTCGACATATCTTTAACATAAAGATAGATATAAAATTATTTTATATTTTAATTATTTTTTAAATAATATTATTTATTGTTTATTTTATGTAGTTACAGTACTTGACTATATGGCAATTAAAATGTAGTTGGCTGTGGTTAACCTAGATTGGATTTAGATCCGAATTTTTTAAATTTGGATAGGATTATATATGGACCTAATCCGACCTAAATATCTCATTGAATCAAAAAGTTTAGCCATAAACTAGATTTAATCTTTTATTGGGTTGGATCTAGATCCAATATTAAAATCCGATCGGATTAAAATTATTCATGTTTCGATCTAATTCAACCCATTTGAACTCTTATGTTTTTTTTAGGAGGCAATGCCTAGGATATAATGAAAGTAGATTTTGTATATTTAATTGATCATAGAAAAATGATATACTGTAGAAGATTTATATTTGATTGAGTATTTATTTTTTTAAAATAATATATATTATGTATTTAATCAAAAAAAAATTTCTCTCATCTCATAATTTAATCTAATTTATATATATTAAATAAAATTTTCACGTTGGAGCATCTTTGTTTGATACGTGAATAAGAGATTTTATGTCACATGGAGTTTTCAAAAGGGAGGGAGGGCTGCGTTGAACAACTAATTTTTTTTTTTTCTTTTACTCCCATAACTTTCGAAGTCGGAGAGGAAGCGAAAGGCATAGGGCTGGCTCTTGAACGATTTTGCTCGACTGATGGATTCGAAGAATCTGATTTTTATCATGATATTTGATATGGGGTGGCCTCCCGTTTGGAAGAAAGGGAATTCGAAAAGGCTTTAACAAAAAAAAAAAAAAAAAAAATCGATGATAGAAGCTGGTGCCTCCCCGCACGGCTGCCTGCGGCGGAGGAGAACCACAGGAGTTGGGAGAAAGACTCGGGAAGGCCACTGGAAGTGAGTATTCCTCCTCCGTCCCTCTCCCGCCTCTTCGATTCATTTATTTGTTTGATTCTTGCACTGGTGGGTGAAAAGAGCATCATGGACACTTAAATGGGCCCTGCAGTTATTGTCCTCGCATGCCTCTCAAATATAATGCGGAGAAAGCTTCATATTGATAAATTATAGATCCAATCTTATGTGGTGGTTGCATCGTTTGTGTTCTCTTTGAATGGAAATTTGAGGATTTGATGTTTCCTTGATTGGATTTCGCTATGATTGCAAGACGGTTGATGACTTGGGGCAGGATTTTATGATTCTTAGGATATCTTAGTTGATGAAGAGGATTTCTCGAAAACCTATCCTAATCAAGATTATTGGTTGTTTCTGAACCTTGGTTCCTATTCCACTTTTGGGCTGCTCAGCGTTCATGATCTGAGATTGATAAAGTATGAGATTGAGTTGCATTGGAATTTTGTGGTGGACAGACAGCATTATCGACAATGGATTTAGAAAAGAGTTTCATGGAGTCAGGATCATCAGATTTTACAAAATTTGTTTGATAGCTTTTAATACATAAAATATAATTTTTAATTATTTTTAAAATATATATATATAATAAATATAATAAATAGATAAATAAATTAAATATTATCTTTAAAATCATATTTCATGCACTGTATAGAATTATAAGCTAGTTTTTTTATAAATATATAGATATTTATTTCAATCAAGAGAAATTATTTTTTTTTTCCTGTTTCTAAAACTACGATCAAATATAAAGTTTTCCACCATTTTTTTTCATTGATCATTACTTCCCCCTCCTTTCCCTCAACCAACGGAGTCCCCGATGGGATGTCCAATGCATTTTTGTCTCAATCAATGACAACGAGTGAAGGTAAAAATACGGAAGAAAAAGAGAAGGCCCTTGGTTGGGCGGTGGGGAAACGACATGGTCGGTGGGGGAGAAAGAAACAAGCCCTCAGCAGTCGTTAGCAGACGGTGGAAAAAAAGAAAAAAAACTTGGTCGGCACGTCAGAGAACGAAAGTGGAGAAACGGAGAAAACATAAGCAATGGCGAGAGAGAGAACTCGTTACTTCGAACTTTAATTTGGTGCGGTTAATTTGCCTTCACGCCAAGGATAGAACCCGGGCAGCTTTCATCTTTAAGATCTGTGCCACTGGTTTGATAAATGGTTCTGACGTCATCCCTGGCCATGGAGCTCCGTCAAAAAACAGCCTCAGCCGCCCATGATAATGCGCCGAATTCCACCAATGATGCTCCAAAACGAACCCATCTCGCACTCATCGCCAAACCCGTCTCTTTCAGACCTTACGCACGCCTGAACTTATCACCCTCTCATAATTCTCTTTCTTCCACCCGGCAGTTTTCTAGGGGAGAGGAAGAGAGAGAGAGAGAGGGGGGCTTGGCTAGTGATGGATGTATCTACTGTAAGTTAAGCTTGCAACCAAGATCAGAAGGTATGTCATCTCTCTCCTTAATCTACCCTGAACTCTTAATTCAGGTGTTCTTGAAGACTGGGAAGGAAAAACAAGGAAATTAGTGGGGCTTTTCCTTCTGGTTATTAAGATTTGCTTGTTAAGATTGTGATAGGCTTTGGCCTTTTGCGATAGAAAGAGAAGAATTTAGTTCTTGGTGGAGCTAATTTTTAGCAGATGCTAGAGGTTCCTTCTCTCTCTATTTATAGGTGAATTGTTTTTTTTCTGAATATAGTCATGTTTATTTTAATAAGAAGCAGTGACTTTGGCTGATTGTATATTGATAGTAAATAACTTCTTCTTTTTCTTCTGCTTCCTAATTCAGGTGTGCTAGAAGATTGAGAAGAAAAACAGAGAGATCGGTCATGTTTCTCCTTTTGTTATTGCCATTTTTTGTTATGATTGGAATAGACCTTGGTTTGTTGCTATATAAAGAGAAGAATTTCTTCTTCTCTCCATCTTTCTGTGACAAGAGATATCTTCTTCTCTTACAGTTATCGAGTTCTAGTTTTGGGGAAAGCAAGGAGCAGTATCATGAGTGAAACGATATAGAAGTTTTTATTAGATGGAATAACTGACAGGGAATTCTTTATTAATTGGCTAGGCAAGAATCAGGTCCACGAACGATGTGAGAAATGAAGGTCCTCATAGGAATTTTGCCTGTCATAACATATGGGAAATGAGCATGAAATATGGAAAAGGAATGGACCTGAATAACCTGTGAATTCTTTTGCTTGTCTAATTGAGATGAAAGACTTGGGATGTAGATTTCAAGGAATGTTCTTTCTTTGCTGTTCTTGGTGAATTTAATATTTGTTGCTTTAGTTATCATGCTTCATTTGGTTGTCATGAACTGACTAAAAGCATATGTGTTTTTAAAAATCTTATCTCATTTATGCTTGTCTTTTGATGTACCAAATTCATGGAATGACTTTGCTACTCATCAAGATTGTCTTAATATACATGATCTTGTTGACTCTGCTCTGTTTCTCACAGCTGTGTATTAGGTTGTGTTGTCAGGCTAAAAAATTGATAGGAGATTGGTACAACCATTTCCACTTACACAGTCTCAATTTTCTGAGAAACAAATACTGTGTCGGCAATGGCATCGTGAAGCGAGACAATTTAAGTCATTGCAGAGCCAATATGGTCTTGTTTTATAGGATGAGAACGTCAGAGGCTTTTGCTTTGGATATCCATCCCTTCCAAAATTAAAGTATATGTGATTGATGGAGCGTTTTAAAAACTCTCAACACCTCCATTATGATTCCATGGAGACCAGAAATGAGAGGCTTGGCCCTGCAAGCCAAAGGTTTATGCAAGGTCCATCAAGTTCTGCAAACACCAATCCTCGACCTCCAGAGTCTATTGTATCATATGGTGTTGGGCATGTATTGAATTACTCATTTCAAACTGGTGAGGAGTTTGCTCTTGAATTCATGCGAGAAAGAGCAAATCCCAGGAGGCCTCCTGTTCCAAGTACATCTGTAAATCAGATAATTGGCACTGGTTATGTGGACCAGAGGGTGATTATAGGTCTACCTCCCCTGGGACCTCAACGTGTATCAGATGATCCAATGTTCGCAACTGAACATAAAGTTCAATCTAAGGAAAAGGAGAAGAAAGTCTTCTTTGAGACTAAAAATAAGGGTGATCGTGGATTAGTGAGGTCAATATCACATTCGTTATCAGATGGAGGCGATGGTCGACGATTTCATCATGGGTATCCTTCAGAAGTTTCCAATATCTCATCAACAAAGATGAAGTTCGTCTGCAGTTTTGGTGGTAAATTTTTACCCGACCAAGTGATGGCAAGCTAAGGTATGTGGGAGGTGAGACCCGCATGTTTCGAATAAGCAAGGGCATATCCTGGCAAGAATTCATGCGGAAGACAAAAGCAATGTATAGCCAAACCCACACAATCAAATACCAGCTGCCAGGGGAGGATTTTGATGCCTTGGTATCGGTATCATGTGATGAGGATCTGCAAAATATGTTTGAGGAGTGCAGTGTTCTACACAAAGGTGATGGATCGCAGAAAACCAGGATATTTTTATTTTCTTCAGATGACAACGATGACATCCATTTCAGTCTAGGCAACATGGAGGGGGATTCTGAAATTCAATACCTGGTTGCTGTCAATGATTTGAAAGGATCTGGTGAAGTTTTGAGCCTATCTGGCTTTCCAAGCACATCAGGAAGTGACTTGTTTCAGTTACTTAATACCGAAGTCGAAGAGGTCAAGAAAACTCAGCAACTCCTGTAAGTACGCCATCCTTTCCAATTCAATCAAACTTGTCTGCTAGCTTTGATAATCCACAACATCGGGACCATAAAATGCAAAATGCTGAAGGTGATGGGAATCCATACTCTGCAAGTCGCCATCCTGACTATTCTAAACACAACAGAATTTCAATTTCATCATCTACACCTTCTGACTCTGGCAGTACTGTTCACTATGCACCCAGTGGTGAAACTTCTGTTCCAAAGCCAATCCATGAGTTAGTACCTGTTCATCAGGGTGTGGTTGAAGGGCTTTACAGAGACACCAGAAGTCAGGCTGAAGATGTGTCAGTGAAAGAGGTGGACTCAGCTGTTAATGGTTTAGCCCACCGAAAAATGAAATCAAGGAGATACAACATGTGGCAAGTCAGTGTTCAGCACCCACACTGCAGAATGAAGGTCCAGTTTCAAACTTTATGCATGTTGAAGTATCCTGTGGCTCTTCTGCACCAGAGTGTGTAGCTTCTTCAAAATGCCATGCAAAACATGTAAATACCAAACAGGTGGTACCACCACCTGATACTTTGACTTCTGGCCAGAATTCTGCACCCAAAGAGGATGACAGTCGCTGCACATCTGCAGGAGATTTTGCTTCTGGATTTTCAGACTATGAGGCTAATGTCACCGGTCTTAGCTATGTAGATCCAGCTTCAAGTTCTTTACGAATTTTTCGTACTGAGTTGATCCCACGGGAACAGGCAGAATTACTGGTTCGGCTATCAAAGTCTGATGATTCGGTTGGTTTCCAACAACTAGCACTTCACCCACATACTAGTGTGACTCAAGAATCATTTAAAGAAACTGTTAAACCATTACCTGACACAAACCCAGTTTCACAAAGTGAAAAGTTCCCTTTAGCTGCAAAACCACCTGCCCCTGAACCGGCAACCATCATGGATGATGTGACACAGATCAAAAAGTGTGAAATATTGGCTGACGCAGATAATCAAATGAGCAAGTTCAAACCTTTAGCTGCAACAGAGAAATCAGAAACTTCAAAAGTTTTTTGTAAACCTGTAAGCAGCAACACTTTCTCAACCAAGCAGAATAGGCATGATCCGGAAAAGGCTGCAGTTAATCGAGTTTCTTGCAAGTATGCAGCACATGGTCAGACGGATGACATTAGTAATGAAGAGAGCTATAGAAAGAGCTATAGAACGGAAGGAAGATTGAGATATCTGATCAGGACCCTATGCCATTGCGCTTGGCTGGTGATAAGAATGTTATGAACAAAGATAAGATCTGGTATGATTCTGATAGGAACAGGAACGCAGAAAATTCCACAGTTGTTAGTGAGACTGGTGTGGTTAAAAGTCATTTCAAAGAATCCACTATTGAAGGAGGAGAGGCAGCTGAAGTGAAATGTTATCAGCATGCAGAGAAGATGACACTGGCGTCGGTTTGAAGATGCAAAACCATGAAGGCTTGTCTTTCCAGAGAAATTTGGGTCAAGACAAGCCTGGAAATAAAGATGTTTCTCTTTTCAACCAAGACATTATCAGTCACCGTTCCCTGGATACCAGGACTGAAGCGGGATTTTCTAGTGCACATCACTCTGCTCCTTTAAAGGATGATGTTACTAAATCTCACAAGAATTCCCAAGTTGATTGCAATGAGAAAAAGCAACGAGAATCATCTGGCCCTCATGAACAGGATGCTAATATGTTGTACCCAAATGATATTCCATCAGACGTCACTCAAACTCAAGTACCAGACAAAGGTAGTGATGCCTTGCAAGCTGGGAATCCATTGTCTGAAGTTGGAAACAACTTAGGAACACTGATCTCGGATTGTGAGGTATGTATTTTGCTCACTGGGCATGAGTATGTTTAACTTGTAGCATGGTTATTGCTGTCCCCATCAGAACTCTGCAGACAAAAGTTTGCTGATTTATTTTGCTATAGGAATTGAAACCGGAGATTGAGCCAGCCGCTGTACCAGTAAATGATGCTTCTCTTAAAGATTTTGCTCCAAGTCGCTTGCAGGTATTTACTTGGAGCACCTCTGCTGTAATGCGTGCACTAGGAGCACTTATGCATGGCTTTTGAATATAGTTAATAAGTTTCCTGCACTTTTTGATTGATAATTTGCATATATTAGCAATTACTGAAGATGACTTGTTTTTCTGCATTAAAATTACTTGTTTCGCTATGACATACCATGACAATAGGTTCTGTTGAAAGTGGGAACTCAGTAAAGCTTTAGTTGGCCTATGAGTCGTATTCTTACATTATTAACGGATAAATACTATTCTTATTCTTCGACTTTTTTTATTGTTTATATCGTTGTTAACTTAGTGTTGCTTTTTACTTTTTATGATCCCTTTTGTTGTAGCTGTTTTCGGCTCAAGATTCCAGACACATGGCATGCTATTGCTGCTGCTATTCTTGTGCATTTAATGATAGCAGCAGGTGAAAAGTTTCCAATGTTCATATGCTGTCCATCATGCTGCCATTAGATACTATAGAAACTTACATGTAGTTTTCATTCTTCCTTGATCTTCATTTTAAAACATTCTTGTTTAGATTATTTTATTAGTTTTAAGATCTCTCCAAGTAGATTTCAAATACAAGGAGAACAAAAATTCAAATTCTCCTTTATTTGATCTTCTGCTTATATCTTGTTCCTTATTTATCTTACAGTAAAGGAATCCATCAATTGGAGATGGGCTTTTCAGCTTGGTTCCTTACCCTGTCCGGTAGAACTCCAAAATAGACATTACGTCAGAGTTGAATACATCTAACTGCCAAACTGGTACCCTCACTTATCGGAAATACAGCCAAAGCAACAAAGACTTGAAAGCAAAACATTTTGCATAGATGTTTTGTGAGATACAATAGTTTTAGTTTCTTCATTTGAGATATGAAAATTTGTTTATTCCTCATATCTTTGCTTCTTCATCATCAATGGAGGAAATTGAGTGCAATTCTATATTCCAGTATTAATGCACTTCTAATGCTATATTGGTTGACACATGACAGTTTGCTGTGTATGCTGCTTATTTTAAATTACAGGGAAGCTCTCTTCTGACACCATCTGGAACACAGATGAAAGATGACAAACTCATTTAATATACAAAGACATGGAGAAGTAGCTGGTCAATAAAACTAAATCCTTATTCTTTCTTTCTTTATGAACTAGGACAGGAAGGAACCTAGCTGAAAATTGGGTAAATGCAGAACTTGAACCTAAGTCATTGGTACTTGGTACCAATCTCCAAGGACTTTACCAACTGTACTAGTTGGCACCCTCCAGCAGAACTAAAATCAGGGTTCAAAATATTGCCCTTGGATATTAAAACTAGAATTATGTGCCCAACCAGAATTACAGTATAAAATGTCAAAAGGGCTCTCTGGTAATCCATTTAGTAAAATAGAATACTAATGGTTGCTTAGAATTGCTATTTGACATCTATGACATTTTAGTATGTTATCATGGCATACTGCTTCCATATAGGCTGCCAACATTTTTGCTTTTCATCTTTGATGAAGATTAGTGGCACTTATTTTTGTGAATGATCCATTAGCAGATTATAAAGAATGAAGATCTTGAGGAGCTCAGAGAACTAGGTTCTGGCACATTTGGAACTGTTTATCATGGAAAATGGAGGGGCAGTGATGTGGCCATTAAAAGGATTAAGAACAGTTGCTTTACAGATAAATCATCTCCAAATAGATTGGTAAGCTTTTTGAGCTTTCTTTTTTCCATTTCTAATTCTCAATGTTGAACCATAGCAGATTTCGAGCTTATGTGCCAGCAAATGGAATTGATTGGCAATGTTGAGCCTGGATAATTTCTTTTATAATTTTTAGCATACATATATAAATAACAAATAAGTCCACTTACAGACTTCAGAGTTTTGGCGGGAGGCTTGTATTCTCTCAAAGCTTCACCATCCAAATGTTGTGGCTTTTTATGGGGTCGTGCAAGATGGACCGGGGGGAACATTAGCAACAGTAACAGAATTCATGGTCAATGGTTCTCTTAAGCATGTTTTGCTACGCAAGGACAAGTATATGCTCTCTCTTTCTCATCTTCTCTCTTTATATGTTCTTATAATCAGAACTAACACTTTGGTTTATGGATAATTGGATATAATAGGTATCTTGATCTACGTAAGCGGCTTATACTTGCAATGGATGCAGCAATAGGGATGGAATATCTACATTCTAAGAATATCGTACATTTTGATTTGAAATGCGATAATTTGCTTGTGAATCTCAAAGATCCATCAAGACCAATTTGTAAGGTACAATACATTTTGTTGTTAAGAGAGACATAGTTTCAACTAAACAAAATGCTCTTCATTAGGTGCACTGCTAAAAGTGGCACTCCTTATGGATGCCAAGTGAATAATTTGCAAGTTGGCCAATGCCAAATATTCGGCCATCTGAGTTTTAGTACTTGTTTCATCCAGGTAGGTGATTTTGGCTTGTCAAAGATGAAAGAAATACAATGGTTTCTGGTGGTATGAGGGGGACACTTCCATGGATGGCTCCAGAATTATTAACAATCAGCAGCAACAAGGTGTCTGAAAAGGTATCGTCCAATCTTTTTCATTTCATAAGATACACAGTTACCATGCTGTTGTTATGGATATATAGCAACAACACATTACTGTGCTTATTGTATGCCATATACTTATTGTATGCCATGTACAACTTTTTGAATACTGCCCCTGTTGCATATTGAATAAATTTGGACATGCCATGCATGCATGAATCCCTGATGGTATGGCGTATTTAATGCATGCGAGCTCTATACTTGTGGGTAATGGCCAGATGCCTATTTGGGAAATATTCAGTCCCACAATTGCTCCCAGAGTTCCACCGTACTCAAGCCCAACAACTTTTGTAAGAGCTCATCCTAGAACTTCAGAGACCTGTTATCGAGGGAAGCATTTGTTTAAGCAATATCTCTGTAGGATCTCAGAATAAACCAATAACATCAAGCACACTATTGCTAAATGAAACCAGTGGACTGTCAGGGGAATCTGGTCTCAGAAAGAAACAATAATTCTTTGGTTTATTCTTAATTTTGACCATTCGCAAGCCATGACCTTCACTGTCATTTACGTGCTAGTGATGTATTTTTCCCTCCTCCTGTGTATATGAAGAATTAAGTATAAGGTAATTCAGAATACCCTCTTTTATAGTGATCTACTCCATTCGCTATCAATTGGTAACCTGGTATTTTATGTCAAAAGGGGTAAATTGACACTAGAAATCTCCTAAGAAAAAAGTTCACCCACATGTTTGAAGTCTGGTTTACCAAGATTCAAAGGTTTGTTAATATTAGGAACTAATCTATAATGATACTACAGGTTGATGTTTATTCCTTCGGCATTGTCATGTGGGAAATTCTCACTGGTGAGGAGCCTTATGCCGATATGCATTATGGTGCAGTTATAGGTATGCTTTCAAAACTTCACTACATTTTCAGTAAATTGTATTGTTTAGTTCATGGATGCTGGATGTTTGCTAGTAGTTTTTTTCCAATGCCTGCTTTGGAGAATTCATGACCCTTTTGGACAGTCATATCCTAGAACTTTTAGATCTGAAGTTGATACTTCTTCATATCACTCTCAGGAATGTTGATCTCATGACAACTTGGTGCTTTCCTTTTCTCTTTATGCAAGGACATAACTTGGTCGGGTTCAAATTATGCCTGCGTGCATATTAAACCTAGATTGTGCTCAAACCATCAAGAACTGATCATAGCCTGTGTTTCCAATTATGTGATAATGAGTTATATCATTCAGAAAGAATCCTTAAGGATGAGTAAAATCATCCTGGTTTCAGGATTCTGCTGGAATCGATTTTCCTACCAATAGTCCACTCCTCCATTAATTGTTTAGTAGAGAGAGAGAGAGAGAGAGAGTCTTGGCACGATGATATGGTTGATCAACTGTGACCTCCGGTACAAAACATGGAAACCTCTTTGGCTGGAGTAAAGGCTGTCTATGTGTGACCTCCCCAGACCCTGCAATGGTAGAAGCCTCATGCACTGGACTGCTCTTTTTTGGAGATAGAATGAGAATAAATCTAACCTCTAGAATATGTTCTTATGCTGATTGAAGTATTAACTAAGTATGGCATTAGCTTCGACAAAAGTTTTGGTGCTGAATTAGCTTTCCCTGTCTACAAGCAGGAGGTATTTAAATAATACGCTGAGGCCTCCTGTGCCGAATTCCTGCGACCCAGATTGGAGAAGGTTGATGGAACAATGCTGGGCACCTGATCCTGAGCAACGACCGTCATTCACCCAAATAGCCAGCCGCCTGCGCTCAATGTATGTGGCGAATCAAAATAGATCTTCCAGCTGATGTGATCATTTGCCATGACTCTCGTTATGGGTAGCCATTTGAGTCGTTCATTTTCTTCCCCCTCTTTCTTTCCTATTTTTTTTTCTTCTTTTGTATTGTGAGCATAATTTGGGCATGAATGTGTTATCTACATAGTCTGTGGGATGTGTGAGAGCTTGAGAGCGTGCCTACTTTGGAGCTGTGAAGGTCCAGGGTCTTTGGAATAACTTCCTTTTTCCTTTTATGAGATGAGATTTATGTATTTTTTCAACTACTTAAAGATCTTATTATGTGTTTGTAAGTTCAACTTCATCATCCCATTAATACGCTGTAGTACTTATTAGGGTTAATAAATAGTTATTCTTGTTCTGGCATGCACACACAAACACGCGCAGAGAGACCATATTCATTCTTTGTAATACTTATTATTAAATAAGGATAGTTAGAACTAACTAGTTTGTACAACTTTTCTTCTACCTTCATCATAGACTATGGAACCATTTCACGTATTATCAAAGCTTTTTGCTGCCGAAACTCGGAGAAGTCTAGCGTTCATAAAGGTACTCAGCATCCCCCAGTTCCTACAATAGAAGCATTTGTTCTTGAATCTGGCTTTTGCTTACTACACCATTTCTCTGCTTCTGGTGGTCTATGATACTTCTTTTACTTTTGTGGACTGCAATTCATGTTCTTTTTCCCAACAAAGATTTTGCTACAATCCTTCCTAAATCCATGCAGAATTAAGTTTTAAATTTTCAATCATAAACTAAGACAAAGAGCTACCGTTGTCAAATCCTTCAATAAAATACCTTCCAAGGTTCATACATGAAACCTCCTCCCAAAAGAGAATAGGCGTAACCACTGGGTCCAATCCTGGAGCCAAATTCTTTTCGTACTTATTTTGTGGGACTTGTTCGGAGATTTCTTAGAACATTTAGATGTCCAGTTAGTTGTAAGCTGCTTGGTAGTATTGATGTCATGCTGAGAACCTTGCCATGGCTCGTTGGTGGCGAGACTAATGTGTTGTCACTGTTTTGTAGGGGATATGTGAACTGCAAGCTGCTAGCCAAACGTAATCATATGATTGCTGGTGGCCTTATGGCTGCTGCATTGTACTGTGCATTCGAGAGTCAAAGTTATAGTAGGTCTATATCTATATTGGAAAGCCTACAACCAGAAGGAAACATCAATGAGAGCATGGGGTGAAAGGACTTGAAATTATGCAAGAGAACTTGTGTGAAAACCACAGCAAGTGTTGTAAGCAACATTAGAGTAGGTAGGTACGAAAACAATTTTAGCACCTCAACACCCACTCCGAGCATCGAGAGCCCACTCGGCATCGCGTTCCTAGCAACTATATTTCTGTGGGGCATTATCTCGAACAAATGTCCAGCAATAACCATCCTTCAGCACTTTGTTTGCATATCAACCAAAGCAGTGCGCGGTATCAGAAGATGGCCATCGACAAAATGACCTGGCATTGTGAAGTGGCGATCGATCCAACGGCCAATAGTTAGAGAGAATGTGGTTAAGATGTCAAAGAAGAGCATCTAGGAAAGAAGGGATAGAGCTTCTCTGGGATGAGAGAGCACAAGCTAATGTGGTTAAGATGTCAACAAGAGCATCTAGGAAAGAAGGAATGGCACTTCTCTGGGATGAGATCGAAATGGGATCTTGCACCACATAAGGTGGTGCTACTGTGGAAATATAGCTATCATGTCATCTATCTTGAAGATAGATAGCTCTCCTTCATCATCCTGACATACTATGTATCTCACTAACGATGCTTCATTATATTCCAAGAATCAATAAAACTGTTTGTTTTTGAGATAGATGATATGGCAGCTATCTACGATTGCACTATACATTGCGGTGTAAAACTTACATCATTAGCATCCGAATTCCATCCTTGATTTGCCCAAAATTGATGCTGCCCAAATCAAGCCTACCTCGGTTCAATCCAACCAGAAGGTCCATATCAAATTGAGCAGTTTTACAAGGCTACACCATACAAGCACGATATAAAGATCTTGACACGCTAGGGCTTTAAGTCATGATCATTTCCAACCCTCTATTCCATGCCATCCAGTGAAAGCTATATTCTTAGCACTCAGGGGCTATCGGAAAATCCAATAACATTAGGCAAGATCTCCAACTGGATTAGTGAATTGGACATTCCATTTGGAGAAGGCCCATATCAACCTAACATCCATCCAACCCAAATCATATGGAACGAAAAAAGATCTCCATGGATTTTCTTTCTTTTTTTTTTCCAGCATATGAATAAAGCTCAGAGACTAGGATTTAGGCAATTAGGCTAAGGCAAATTCTTTGTGCACCGCAGGTGGTGTAGAAAATTTGACGTGGAGCACACCGTCTTATCCGATTGGTCCATGTAGTCACCACTTTTCATTACGCATTTAATGCCTGTAGATCCACTTTTTCATTTAAAAATTTGTATGATAAAAATATCTCTATTCTTTGATAAAATTATGATCTTTTATGTCCATATTATGACATCCTGCGACTAGAAAGTCATAAATTTTGTCTATAGGATGTCATGATATACACGAGATGTCATAATTTTTTCCAAAGAACAGAAATATTTTGTCATTCAACATTTTCAAATGAAAAAATCGATCTACAGGTATTAAATATGCATTGAAAAGTGATTGGATAAAATATCATTTCCATATTATGATATCCTGGGCCATATTATAACAACTTGGGCTATAATATACTACAGGATATCATAATTTTTTTTCCGAAGGGCAGGAGTATTTTTACCGTATAAAATTTTAACGAAAAATTAATCTATATATATTAAATTGTGTTAGAAAGCGAT
>KE507201.1:58966-92306 GCA_000441515.1 Elaeis oleifera
TTTAAAATTACCATTTACCCTGCACTGAATTTCGCTAAAACTCCAATGACCTTGACATCCACACTGCTCCATCCTTCTCCCAGCATATCTTAGATGAACCGATTTTGACCCAATTCAAGATGCCACAGATAGAGCCTTATGACGGCTCCATCAATCTTGTCGATCACTTGGAGAGCCATAAGGCTCTCATGATGATTTAGGAGGCAACCGACGCTCTCTTATGTATTGGCTTCTTGGCTACAATTCGGAAAGCTACTCAAGCTTGGTATTCTAGGCTCCAACCGAAAAGCATCCACTCCTTCGAGCAATTGGAGAAATTGTTCATGGCCCACTTCAGCACCAGCAGGAGGATGCCACAAATATCTGACGGTCTCTTCTCCATCAAGTAGAATGAAGGAGAGACTCTGAGAAGCATCATGACGTGTTTCAACACCGTCACACTTGAGGTTGGAGACTTCAATGAAGATATGGCCATCTCGAGAATGAAGAGAGGTCTGAGAGGATTCAGATTTGCATATTTCTAGATAAAATACTCTCTCAGACATATGCTGTATCTTGAGCACGTGTATAAATATATACTCACGGATGAAGGTGTTATTGACCAATGCCAATCAGAAGAAAAAGGTCTAAAGAAAAAAATAAAAGAGTGGAGCTCCGATCGAACCAAGTCGGACATCACATAGCAAAGGAGCTTCACTCCGTCGATGGAGTTCGAAGTCAAATAATTACAACAATAGGTATGACTCCTACACTCCTCTCTGTGCTCCTCATGCATAGATTTTAATAGAGATTAAAGGAGAAGAGTACTTCCGTCACCCCCACTAATGAAACACCACCGAAGAGTCACGACAAGAAAAATACTGTCGGTTCCATCGTGATCACGATCACGATACCGAATAGTGTATTCAACTTAGGGATGAAATAGAAGCCCTGATTCGATGAGGCTACCTCAAAAAATTTTGATGTGAACGTCTGATTCAACCTCCTACCGACCGACAATCTCAGCCTCAACCTAAGAAAACAAACAACAATCAATCAACGGTGGGAGTCATGAACATGATTTTAAGATGATCGAAAGACTGGGGGCTACTTTCGAAGAAGAGCCATTTAAGAAGCAACGACATAATAATGTATTCTCTTCTTTGGATGATGATGTTTGAGGAGTGCCAACTCCTCATGATGATGTTGTTGTCATCTTGATGATGATAGTAAATTATAATGTAAAAAAAATTCTTGTAGATAATGAAAACTCTACAGACGTATTATTCTACTCTGCTTTCTCCTAAATGCGACTATCAACTGATCGACTCAGAAGAGTCTCTATGCCTTTAGTCGGCTTCACTGGAGGTGCAATCAGTGTAGAAGAAAAATTATCCTCTCTAACTACAGAAATCGACCCACGACAAAGCACCATTCCCTTAACATTCATTATTGTTCGAGTTCTTTAGCTTACAATGCCATACTCGGACGATCGAAACTGAATATGTTGAGAGCGATTGTTTTGACTTATCATCTCCTTATTCGATTCCAACAAAGAGTGGAGTCAGAGAGATGCGAGAGGATTAACAACTAGTCCGACGCTACTTCATGATTTCATCCGAAGGCAGCAAGCCTGAAAACCCTTTATCGGTTGACAAACTAGACCAGAGGGATAATGAAGAAAGGGGAGAGCCAGTTAAACAACTGATTTTGATCCCATTGAGAGAGGATGATCTGATCAAAACTATTCAAATCAGGTCATAGCTACCTGAGTCAGAGCAAAAGCAACTAGTAGAACTACTGAGAGCCAACATCGATATTTTGCTTGGTCGATAGTGGACATGTCAGGAATTCCAATAGAAATAATAACTCATCGGTTGAACATCAATCCAAAAGCCAAACAGGTGAGACAAAAAAAAACCTTTTGCGTCAGAGAGGCAGAAGGTCATTGATGAAGATGTGGATAAGCTTCTTGCAATGGGCTTCATCAGGGAAGCCAATCATCCAGATTGGCTAGCCAATATTGTGATGGTGAGGTAAGCTAATGAAAAGTAGAGGATTTGCATCGACTATACTAATTTGAATGAAGCATATCCGAAAGATAGCTTCCCTCTATCGAAGATCGATCAGTTAGTTGATGCAACATCAGGACACAGACTCCTGAGCTTCATGGATGCTTTTTCGGGATGCAATCAGATCTGAATGACGTCTGAAAATGAAGAGAATACAGCCTTCACAACCAACAAGGGCATCTACTACTACAAAGTGATGCCATTCGGTTAAAAATACTTGAGCAACCTACCAATGATTGGTTAATAAAGTTTTCAAACAACAAATTGGATGGAACATAGAAGTCTACGTCAATGACATGCTAATGAAAAGCATCGAGACCCATGATCATGTCTGAGACTTAAAGGAAGCCTTCAACACACTTCAATGACATCGGATGAAGTTGAATCCAACTAAGTATGCATTCAGGGTGATCGTCGAAAAATTTCTCAAATTTTTTGTCGCAATAAGTAATCGAGGCCAACTCAAAGAAATAAAGGCCATTATCGATATGAAGCATCCCAGCTCCAAGAAGGAGATACAGCAACTAAACGGAAGAATTACCATGCTAAGTCGATTCTTTTTGTAGTTGGGAGAAAGGTGTCTACCTTTCTTCAAGACCTTGCGATAAATGAACTTCTCATGGTCAGATGAATGCCGACAATCCTTCGAAGATCTGAAAAAATATTTGATGTCTCCCCCACTACTCACAAAATCAAAGAAGGAAGAAACGCTGTATCTTTACTTAGCAACTTCTTCGGAAGCAGTTAGTTCGGTTCCTGTCCGAGAAGATGAAAATCAAATTCAACGACCAATCTACTATACCAATAAAGTATTTTACAACGTCAAGATAAGATATTCGAGGATGGAGAAGATGATCTATGCTCTGATTATATCGGCTCAACAATTTCAATCATACTTCCAAGCACACTCAATAGTCATCTTGATGGACCAATCTTTGAAGGCGATCTTACATCGACCAGATACTTCTGATCAAATGGCAAAGTGAGTGATCAAACTCAGTAAATTTGACATACAGTATCACCTATAACCATCAATGAAGGCTCAAATCTTGACTGATTTTATCGTCGAGTGTACTGTACCTGATGACAGATCAGATCATAAATCCGACGATAAGTTGGAGCAGGTTGAGAATCTAGAAGCCGAACCTAAATCAGTATGGATGCTACATATTGATGGAGCATCCAACGCCCAAGAAAGTAGGCCGACCTCATTCTCACCAACTCCAAAGGGACTGTGACTGAATACACCCTTCGGTTCAACTTCAAAGCATCTAATATTTAAGCCGAATATGAAGCCTTACTAGCCGATTTGAAGATTGTGAGAGAGCTTGATGTAGACAACTTGAAGGTCTTCACCGACTCACAACTAATCATCGGATAGGTCAAGAAAGAATTTGAAGCTCGAGACTCGACCATGATGATGTACCTTCAGAAGGTGAGGAATCTCATTCAAATCTTCAAACATTTTGAGATCTATCACATTCCAAGAAATGAAAAGGCATGTGCCGATGCACTATCTCGACTGACGACTACTTCTTCCAATCTTCTCGATTAGACACTCATCGAATATCTCAAACAATCAAGTATCGATAAGATTGATAAAGTGTATCAAATAAATGATGAACCAAGCTGGATGGATCCGATCATTCAATACTTAACCAATGGTATCCTTTCGGAAGATTCATTAGAAGCCAAATGACTAAGATAGATTGCTTCTTAATATGTGTTGATGAACGGACAACTATACAAAGATCATTCTCTCTTCTATTGCTTAAGTGCCTGAGACCTACCAAAGCTGACTATACTCTTCATGAAGTCCATGAAAGGATTTGCGAAAATTACTTGGAGGGCAAATCACTGGCCTATAATGTTTTGCGATACAGGTACTACTGATCCACCATGAGGAAAGATGTAGCTGAGCTTGTTTGGAGATGCGAAGCATGTCAAAGGTATACCAACATACAGCATCAACCAGCAAGCTAATTGACACCAATCATTGCACCATGACCATTTGTATAGTGGGGAATCGACATACTCAGTCCCTTCCCTTCCTCAATCAATAAAAAATATTTTAGTCATCACAGTGGACTATTTCACTAAGTGGATGGAAGCTGAACCCCTACGCAAATCACCGAAGAAAGATGAAAGACTTCATTCAGAAGTCTATCATATGTAGATTTGGATTGTTAAATACTATCATCACCGATAATGGTCGATAATTCGATAATCAAAAATTTAGAGAGTTCTATGCGAAACTTCATATTATGCACAAAGTCACCTCTATCAGCCATCCACAATCTAATGGTGAAGCAGAGGTAACAAATCGAACAATCTTATATGGTCTCAAAGCTCGACTGAATGAAGCCAAGGATTCATGGATAGAAGAGCTATACCCTGTCTTATGGGCCTATCGGACAACTCCTCGCATTACAACAGGAGAGTCATCATTCAACCTTACATATGGAACAGAAGCAATGATCCCATTAGAGATCGAACTATCATCGATGAGGGTCGAACAGTATGCAGAATCAAGCAACTGCGACTATCGAAGAGCTAACTTGGACTTGCTTCCAGAGTTTCGATAGTTAGCTCAAATAAGAATGGCTGCATACTGACAAAGAATGGCCCAATATTATAACGCAAGGGCCAAACTGAAGGTCTTCCATCCTAAAGACTTAGTCCTGAGAAAAGCAAAAGTATCAAAATTCTTAGATTAAGAAAAACTATCTCCAAACTGGGAAGGACCTTATCGGATGATCAAACCACTTCGTCCAGACGCATACCAACTAAAGACTCTCGATGGAATGACTGTCCCTCGGACGTGGAATACAGACAACCTTCGAATGTACTATCAATAAAGTTTTCTATATGTACAATATATTTGAAATGATATGATTGGTTTTCAACAAATTCTCGATTGGATATATGATATTTGACGACAACTAATCGATCAATATACATACCGATCTAATTTCGATCGAACGACTATATATACCGACTCCAGTCGGTTGACTCTACATATCGACATCGGGCAGATAACTATATATGCTGACTCAACTATAATTAAGTGGAATAATAAGCTAACTCGACTCCGATCGAGCAAAAATATACCGACTCAACTTCGATCGATCGAAGAATATTCGACTAGCCCCCGAATATTAAATACTTGAAAAAATTCATGCCTATAGTTGGCTAATACCTGATTAACAGGCAAATCTTACAACTTCAACAATCGATTGTTAGTCGGTATATCGATTGATAGTCAGCATATCGATTGATAGTCAGCTGCCAAATGATATTCGTCTACATTGGTAACGATTATCTACAACAAACGACATATTCAAAAAATTCAATACTTAGAAAAATTTGCTTTCATTCATTTATCAACAAAGAATTACAAATTAGACTAAGGTCTGGTTACAAAAGAAAGTTGGACTACAATTCGATAACAAAGTAAAGACCTATGCATCTATGACGATTGCTACTGCTCGGTCTCCTCAGCTGCTGCATCGATCACCACCGCAGCTCCGGTCTCCTGGCCTTCGATAGTAGCCGGCTCTACTTCAGTCAACGTCGGTACGACTTCTTTAGTCAGTGCAGCCACTTCATCGGTCAGCTCTACTTCTATCGTCAGGACAATGATGCTGCTCAAATCCAGGTATAATAAAGATTCTTGATAACATCTCTATCATCTTCATACCTGACTCAGTAGGCAGTATTGCTGTCCTCAAGGATTTCATTCTTGAAGTCTTCAAACTTCTTGTAGTCCTTGACGGCCTACTCCTATGCCCGACTAAGAGCCTCCCAAGCCGACTTCACCTCCTTCTTGGCAGAGGCCGACTCTACATCGGCCAATGCCAATCGAGCTTCGATGGCCCAATGCCTCTCCCGTTCTTCCTCCAGTTCCTCAATACAACCATCACGTTCCCTCCGGAGCTGACTGATCGCATGCTTCTTCTTCTTAATTCACTCCTCTTGGGATTTGACCAACTACTGACCCGACTCTAACTTGACTCTCGCAGACTCCAACTCAGTTTTCATACGGGAGATCTCCTCCTGATATTTCTCCTCCCATTCTATTGTCGCTTGAAGACGTTCGACAGTAGCGGCTTTGTCGGTGTTCGAGACTGCAACCTTGTTGGCCCATGACCGATAGAGATCCACGATCGTCTTGTACACTTTCTCTAGTACCGACATGTCAAGCACCAGCTAAAAAGAAGAAGAGAAGAGTTAAAAAAAAAGGAGGTATAAGAAAGGCAGATGGAGGATGGAGCACCAACTTACGCTGAGGATCATTGGATAATATGATGAGAATATATCAGACATGGTCCGACTCTTCCTGTTCTCCCTATCAATCAGAAGAAGTACAGCCTCCAAAAGCCACTTAGCTAACTTGGGTTCGCCAAAGCTGACTCATCAATGGAAATCTGAATGTCAAAGAGCTCCATAAAGTTCGTCGGAGCTCCATCGTCAGTCAAAACTTCTGATGCCTTCCTGCATCCCTGTGTGGATGACTGATCTGCAGAAATCACCATCCATTCGGGTGTGGATGGCACCTAAGATACGATTGGCTCTATGTTGACCGGCTCTGATTTGAGTGTGGGTGGCACCCGAGGAATGTCGGCCCTCCACTGGCCAGCTCTAGATCGGCAACCACAATAACATCGTCATCACTTGGTTGCCTAATCGACGAGTGAACTTCAACTGGTGGTAAAGCCATCAGAGCGGACAATGTGACAACCGCTTTGGCGACAGCTTCAGGGATGGTCACCGACTGTGTGTCGGGCCGAACCTTCTTCAGGGCATAAGAGGAACCCGCACTACAGTGGGCCTCTTCTTGTTGGTGAATCATCGGATCTCATCCATCAACGGATGCACCGAAGGTCGCATCACAGGTCGATAGCTGCAAGCAGAAGATAACAACTTAGTTACAAATTTGAAGTCAGATAAGAAATGAAAATGAAAGATCGACTATGCTATGCCTACGGCAAGTGTCGAACTAAGTCCGACATCATAAAGAGCTTGCTCCATCAATAGCTTCCGTTGCTGAGAGACTTCCATGTCCTTCAATCGAAGGAAGTCTTCTCTGTCAGTGGCTTTGACTCGACTGTTCTCATTCAGGTTCGTCCTCGGATTCTCCCAGGTGGAGGGAAGCCTCAGGGCAAAGGAAAGAACAAAGAAGAATTGGATCTTCCAATCATGGATGGAAGAAGAAAAGTCGGTAATAAAGGACAGACCCTTCCTCAGACTGAAGAACCACCAACCCTCAATCTTAGGATGGGGCGAAGGACAAAGAAGGGTCAGAAAGAGAAACATGAGGAATGGTCGGAAGCATATGGCACAACAGGGCAAAACTAATGAGAAGCTAGTGTGGACACCAATCATCATGGTTCATTATGGCTCAATTGTTGATAGAGCCCTTTTATTTCAGTCCTATAATTTTAATTTTGAGTCTTGTAATGGGTTGTAATTGGATCCTTAAATTGAGTTTAATTGAGTCCAAGTTTGAGTCAACCACTTGGAAGAATTTCTTATTCAGTTCATGCTCAGCCACCTAGAAGACGCACGCCCAGCACCTTTGAAATTGGATGAGTTCAACTCAGCACCACCTTAGCACGCGCATGAAAATTGGAGATGAAAATCGAATACCATCATGACCAGATTAGGAAGATCTTCACGCGTGCAAGGGATGGGAAATCTTCACATGGCATTGACACGGCCCATCTTCGTGCACGAGATAACGCCTCCTCATGCAAATCCTAAAGTCGCACCTTTCTTTCTATTTGGATTGTTAGAGTTTCCATTTAAAAAAGAGAACAATGGTTCTTGTATAGATCGGATGATTAAGAATAAAATTTCTGTTTTCCTCCTCTCTACGTGTTCTCATCTTCCTCCTTTCTCCATCTATTACTCTTCCTATCTTCCTTCCCTCTCTTCTTTCTCTTCCTTCCTTCCTTCTTCCTCTCTCCCATCTCTCTTCTGAAATCTCCCTCAAGGCTTAAAGATTGAAGGACAAAGAATTCGCGGCAAGCCATCCATATGCAGGATCCATTTCAGCACCCATAATTTCTATTCTCCAAATCCCACCTTCCTATCATAATTGCTAATTATTTTGTTATTGCAGGTAATTCTTTGCATGTTTGGATCGATTCTCCATGATCTTGGACGACGAAAGGATATGCAAATAACTGTGGGCTGATCTGACGTTCGATTCCTCCCTCATCCAGAAATCTTAATCGACGTGTTTGTGAGACCCCTTGCTTATAAATATATTTCTGAGTAGATCATTATTGTAAAAATTAAATTTTATTTTTTATTAATTAGATTTGAAAATTTTAATTGTGATCTAATGCCCTAATCATGGACGATTTCTCAATCATCTACGGTCTGATTCTAGATCTAGGGGCTGTTCTTTTGCATGCATATTAGTAGTCTTCCTATTTTAGTATGATCACTCCCATTGTCCGCTGCTTGTGGGTTATCTAATGATTTGTTTATAAATTGGGTTGCTTGCGTCCTCTAGATCTTACCTTGTCCCACATCAGAAGCCGAATGAAATTTGACACAAGTTGGGCTAGACAGAGTCGGTAATAGTCCAAAATATTCCGAACGAAGTTCGAAATCGAGAAATGAAGGTCAGTCTTAAGGTTTCTACATAGAATGCAACTTGATCTGGAGGAGAAAAATCACCCGATCATCCAGACCAGGAGCATGCAGCCAAAACTGCTCCGAGATGCAATAATGCTTCCGGAGGCAGACAACTGTGGATTCGGTCAGAGAGGAAGCCTCTACTGTCGAATCCGAAAGGGAATCACCAATCAAACCAGCCGGCCAACCATCCTAAGGGGGTTCAGGACTGGTTCTATCCTCATCTATCCTAACCTTACCCTTATCCTTCCTACTACTACTTGCCAGTGATAATGGTAGAAAAGAAGAGGAGGTGGAAAAGTGGAAGGAAGGAGGAAGGCCTAACCTGAAAACTAAAGGAGCTGGAGATCATGAAAACATGGGGAAGAAAATAATGATTTCCTGGAGCTCTCAACACCTACTAGAATCCTCCAATGGAATCTTCAATAGTCGACACCCATGGGAGACGTTCTCAAATTCTCAGCCGTAGCAGAGAACTTGGTCAGAGGAGGAAGGCAATCCTTATATATAACCTGTCAACAGTCGAGATATGTTCATTCAAATCAAGATTGTTCAAGATTCTGATACATAGCAACATCCAGACCGACCGTTAGTCGAACCTTTCGATGCATCTACCTCCAGATTGAGATGTGTGGGCACAATCCATGTGAATCGACAAGAGCCAACAACCATTGGACACGTGGTAACTCCCGACTGGCTGAAATCAAATCAAATCATTTGCCATCCAATCAACTACAATATTAAATAACTATCTCCTCGAATCAATATCTCAATGATGATCACACAATCATCGAAATAACAAAATGGCTGGAGATCTTTCGATTTTCGAGAGAATTATTAATGCTTGCAGCCGAAACGATCGTACAATCAGGACTCAAAATAACACGTGGTGACTCCCTTCATCCAACGTGTCAAGCCACATGTCAAACTATATGTCAAGCCATTTTGGACTTGGGAGTAGGGGGCAATTGTTGGGATAACTGGACCTGCTCCCCCAGATTCACGATCGGCCTCCCGACTATGTGTCGGTATCTGATGATAAACCATCGAATGAGTTCTATTTCAACTATAATATCTACAAGGCTCATCGTCCGACTTTCTATCGGCGCCATGGATACGGGCATCCGACATCAGTCGGTACACCGACAGACAGTCAATAATTTTCAATCGACTTCTCTGGCAGTTCTAAGTCAACCATAATGACTCGTTCGATATAACTAATGGTAAGTCAGTATATCAAAGTCATAAATCGATGGTCAGTCGGTATATTACAAGCACCAACATACAGTCGGTACGCCCACATCATTGACATACAGTCGGTATATCAGAAACCGCCAGCGCAAAGAGCGCATAATGACTACTTACCATGATTATTGGTGGGCATTAACTGTGCATCTCACGATCATATAATATCGAGATAAGTGGGAACCCACATGCCTAACCGTCACAAACAGTTATGCCCAGATTGCCTATATAAAAGGGAGGCAATGGAACAGCGAGGGTAAGACACTTTTGGACTAATATTCTGCCGAAATTTACTTTCAACTATTCTGTTCATCACTCTCCACTAACTTAAGCATCAAAGGATTTTCGTCAGACATAACTTCGGTCAGTATAGACTTATTTTGCAGGTCGCTTGTTGTCGAACTCAGGCATACTCGGGGATTGACCGCAACAGTAGTTATAAAGTTTAATTATCTAACTTATATTCGTATCTATATCCATACCACCCATATCTGATTTGTATCTGTATCTATTTAAAATAAATATAGGTGTGAATCTTTATATCCGACTAATATTTGCATCCATATTTGTATTCATCAAATAAAATAAATATGGATATGAATATACTAATATCCGATCCGTATTGGATCCAATTTCATCCTTATATAATAAGGAGGGCTGATGGAAGTGACGACCATACAAAATTGTAGCCAAAATGAAGAAAATATTTCCCCTCTCAATCTCAAAGCAGGGGAGGTTGAGATGTAGCCTCAACAAAGATAAAGAACCATTGGAGGACATGGGTCAACCATTTGCCTAGTTGGCTAGGCCCATCATGGATGTCGGTGACACAAACAGTTGGCAAACGACCCATCACAATGATAATTTAGGTCTAGATTCACACAATAAGAGTGGCCCTACCTCAAAACAAGGCTATGCATAGCCGAGCTCGGGATCAACCACCACCAAGCGGTAGGATTTGATGAGTTCACCGGCCTTTTGAACATCCATGGAGAAAGGGAACAGAGGGAGAAGAAAAGAGAGAGGTTCCAATGATGTTACCTTGCTCGATGGAGGACTTGGTTCTTGAACAAGGACAAACCAACCATCATTTGCTTGGTGAAATCACCGGCAAGTGGGCGTCAGCACACCCTTGAGAATATGGAAAGAGCAGGCAAGGCGGTTGGAACGATGAACGATGGTGATAGTGAGGGAAATCAAGGGAGAAGAATGAAAGAGAAAAGAAGATGAGGAAGAAAGAGCAGCAAGCACGGGGAAGATAGGTAGTTAGGTTGTAGGTATATACATATGTGTGTGTGCGCGTGCATGTATATATACAAGTAATGTGTCCATCTATGTAGATAGATAGATAGATATATAGATATAGATATATTGTAAATTATTTACAAAAACGATACATGCATGCAAGGAGGAATCTAATCGGGTTTGGCTTAAAAAAGAAATAATTTTGAGTCCAAAGCTTAATATCAAGCTAGACTTGCTTCCATTTTTTAGAAGATTAATTGAAACCGGAAACAAGCTGAACATAAGCAGCTCAGAAGCAGCTTAACTTAAATTGCCAAATGATTACCACCAGTCATGCATTGTTAATGGTGCCGATCGCCATTTGCCATTTCAGCCCTCTCTTAAGAGTCTTTAAGAATAAAATACTGGCTGTGATAATTGCACTGTAACATCAAATGTGAATGATCACCAAAAAATAAGAGCACTGTTTCTTAAATCAGTAGTCCCCGAATAAGAGGATATTTCTGACAGTTGCCATAGAGATCTAAGGACATGCGTGAAAGAGGATATTCAAGGCATTCATACACCCACTGAGAAATGAGATAGGGAAATTTACAAGAAAAGAAATTTTAAAAATCCTTATTATCTCACTGAAGATCAAATTTATTGTCGTTGTCACGGACAAGAAAAAGGCAGCACTCTTTGCCAGTATATCAAGGATAGCTGTAGAATAAAATTTCATTTTGAATTAACTGAGACAACAAACTACAATACTTCAACCAATTTGTCACTGAACCACAACAAACCTTTGCCACAACCTCAGAATTCTCTCTTCCGGTGGGATACAAAAAATTTATCATTGAATAGGCCTGTTAGTTCTGGTGAATTTATAACATGTAAACACATTTTATAGTTCATTCTTTGTCTGGTAGAATGCTTGCTTTCCCGGACCAATTCTGTCTTGTCCAGAAATTTATATCCAAATGCTGCTGAATGCTTCCTCAATTGCCCTCCTCTTGCCCAGTTCAACGGTCCATCCTCCAGCTCTGGCTCCTCTCTCTGCTCGTAACTTCATCGCTTCCTCATCGTCAACCGCATAGCCCTGCAGGGGATCAGCTGGTCCTCCAACAGGGACAGGTTGTGGAGCCATGCCTGTTGGACGTGGCTGTGCCAGCCCACCGCCCAGGACTGCTGCAGGGGCATACTGCCCTTGCACACCAATACCACCGCTAACGCCTTGAGAGCTTTGTCCAGCACCCTGTGGTTAGATATCATTTGTACTAACATGAATCAACATTTCACCCATTCAGATACAGCATCCTATCGCCAAAAAAAGAAAAGGTATCTCGAGAACAGCATATCTAATATTAAGCGAGAGAAGGTTTTCTGTGACCATACCGCTGTCTTGTTTTGGAATCACTTTGTAGCCGGACTCAATAAAATAAAAATACTATTTTCTCCTACATTTCTAAGTGACTCCAATTTCCATTCCCTAATTACACACCCCTAAGTCCCTCCCCTGATATTCATCCAACCTGATATTGAAAAAAATGTAACAGAAGGAGAAAAGGAAAACATAAATATTATAACAAAAAGGTTAGGCTTAAATTACACTGTGTAACTCTTACAGAGTCACACATGGTGTAGCTCTTATAAGGTTATATCTTTTTTGAATTAGATGATGGAGATCCCACATTGATGATCTAAGTGGTTAGATGTGATCTACTGAACATAAATTGCTTGCATATCAAAATTATGATTTGGATATCTCTAACCTATGCATCAAATAGTCAAAAAAACATGTATTGTTTCATGTTATTTAAATGTCCAATTTTCGTATTGTTTAAATTGCAGAAACTAGCTGAAAAAAGGAGAAGCAAGTTGATATTGGTTGGGAGCATGAAATGATTCTGTCACCGACACCATCGGAAGTGCAACTAATATGACTCTGAGTGGGGATGCATAGAGTACCTAGACTAAAGCAACATCAAGCTAGTGGTTACCTTAATACAGCTACATGTAAGAAGTGTCCTCAAGAGCTCCATCAGCTTATTCAGAAGCACTTTCATGACTTCAAGGAGAGAACGAAAGAGACAAGACAACAAAGGTTGATCATCGAGCAACAAAGCCACCATCATATCACTCCAGGGATTTGAAGTAAGGTGTTGAATCTAGATAACATGAAGGAGACTCAGATTCAGGCCACCATACAGGACATTTTTGAATGATCAATAGCATAGAGGAGGTTGCTAGGCATATGGCACAATTTGGGTCCTTGTAATGGGGATTCTAATTTCTTGACTGCCAAGGTAAATCCTAGATACAATAGCAAATCAATAAGATTGGTTGTTCCTAGAGTTAGCAATCAAATAACATCTATATTTAGGGTTTTACCAATAGGTAGGAAAGAAGGCCAAAAATATGCCAATATGGGCCGCTATTCATGACTTAAATCCACGTCTTCCTTAGCAAAGACAAAGCAATAGAGGATTGATTCCATGCTCATCAACAATGAAACGAGGAATACGTGGGGAGCTATACAAAGTGATTCTTCTATAGCCACATCCCTGCAAATATCACAGAGAACACCTTCTATTGTGCTGTGATCGGCTCCATCTAGAAGGCTGCTTAGGTGTCAATCCTCCCAGATGACGAATATCTATGGTGACTTGATAATGATGAGTTGAAGAGTTGGTTTGCCTTCTATCAGAGCAAGTGGGACACATATAGGTTGACAATAATATGTGATGGTTGGATGGGGTAAAGGAGGCGAAACATCATCAGTTTTATGACATTGTGACAAGACATCCTAAGTCAGTGGATGCTTTCGACAAGCTGCATGACATGCAGTACATCCTAAGCTTGATGGAGGAGGTCATTAATCAGATAAGGGTGCAGCATGTCATGCAGGTGGTTATACATATTGAAACAAAGGACAAGACCATCGATGATATTCTAACAATCAAGAGGCAGCACATTTTCTGGCTATTTATTAGACTTGATCATCAAGGCCACAAGATCCCGACATGCACGAGTGGCATAGAAGCTCCATGAGGGACTAGCTATCGGAATGTATTTGTGAATAAATTTACTTGGTACATGCATTTTAGGCTAGAGTTTATAAATAGACTAGTTTCCAACCATACAAATCCAAGGACTACCATGAAACAAATATTTGAAACTATGAAATGTAAGCCCTTAAATTACTATTCCAAGTATGATAAGCTAAACTAATCCTAACAGCCAAAAAAATTGAAAATAAATAAATAAATATATAAAAGCCCTAAACCAGTAGCATGTTGGTATGCCTGGGTGTACCATACATTGTTGGTACAATTCCGTACCATCCCGCCGCTGCTGCTGCTCCTCTCCCCCTTGTTCCCTCTCATTTTGATTTTCTATCATCTTCATCTCTACTAATATTATCTCTGACATTGCCTTCCTAACCCTCATAGTACTCTTGCTTTATCTACAATTATAAATTTGTGATCTAAACTTCTGTTATAGAAATACTATAGAAGAACACCTATTGACAATTTTCTTAGAAACTTGTTTCTAGGGCCTGTTTCTCTTCTAAAACCTAAACGAAAATATTTTGACCTTGAATTTTACAATCGCCAAGAAACCTTTTCTGCTCTATTTTCTGAAGCACAACAACAAGGTAATTTGTTAATCCAAACCACTATTTAATCTCTTCCTAGGTTCTCCACCTTGCAGGCCATCTCCAAATGGTCTTGCCTCAATTTGGTATCAGAGCTAAAGAGTCCTACTTTGTTCTTCTTCTTTACTTGATCCCATTTCTATTCTCTTTTTCTTCCTTTAATTATGTTATCCAGTAATGAGCTATTCCAAGAATAATGTTCCCAATCAGCATGTTAAAGAATGAGAAGAAAGATAGTTTGACATCTATCAAAATGATCTTGCATCGATAAAATTTATGTTGCAATCAATTACACTAGCCCAAGGCATTGAATTGTGTATTAGTGTAGTTCCACCGCCTCCAACTTTCAATCATCAACAAGTGTCTTAAGAAATTCTTTTAGTGAACCACATATCTAGCTATATAAAGAACCACAAATCAAAAGTGTCACAAGCAAAGATCCATCTGACAAGAATTTTCTGAATGAAAATCTATCCATTGAAAGTCCTAGAACCATGGAACCTTTCCATTAAGAGACTGCATTTGAACATGCACTATGCCTAAAGAATCTGGTGAATAAGAGCGAAAGCTCTAAAGATGCAATTTTGGAGCAATTTCTAATTCATGAAGGCATAGATTGCTAGCAATCAAGGCCTGTGCTTGTATAAAAGCACTTTGAAGATCCATTCCTTGCTGATTTTGTAATGTCATCCAGGAATGCTATCAATCAGGTGATCAAAAGCTTTATGGCCATTGATCAATCAGAACCAGAAGAATCAATTAATGTTGTGATAGCAAGAAGGTCCAAAGTTGGTCTCCATAATCACATTTTGAAAACCCAACAACTGAGCATAAAGATGCAAATTATCAAGATCTCAAGGACAAGATCCATGCAACAAAGTGAATGATGGCAGATAAAATTATATATTTCCTTGCATTTTTAAACTTTTATTTAGGTGATCTTTGGAATAGGTTTTAGACTCTTGTTTTAAGTAGGACTTGTGTCCTGCTTTAGGTACATATCAGGATGGACAAGTTTTTTAAACAAAACAATCATTAGAATTAGATTTTTTTCCATATTTCAGGTGTCTTTCTATACAAGGTTATGTCGTATTCCAAACTTTTCATTTTTAGGAAAATTTCTAGAGATTAGGTGCTTATTTGTTAAGATCCTAGTTTTAGTTTGAAAACGTCATTTGAAGTTTATAAGACAACCTATTAGGGCATGATTTAAAATCATTATACAAGATTTGCTCTGAAAGAAAAGAAGGATTTCTTTAGGCTACGTTTGGTTTGTCTCTTTCCTCCTGCCTCCTCTCTCTTTTTATCTATCTTCTATCATCTTCATCTCTACTATTATTATTTCTATCTCTGGTTTCTAACCTCATTGTCCTGTTTTCTCTATAATTGTAAAATCTGTGATCTAAATTCTGCCATAGGACTAAAATGGACCACCACAATTTGACAACCTTCTGTTCGAAACTTGTTCATAGGACCAATATCTCTTTATAAATCTAAAATGCAAATATTTTGACCTTCTTGACTTTACGCACCAAAAAAACAAACACTTTCTGCTCTGATTTCTGTAGCAGGACAGCAAGGTAATTTGGGACCAAATGTGCATATAAATCTTTTCGCTGATCCTATGCCTTCCAGGTCATCTCCAGTTGGTTCTGCATCAAGGGCTTTCTGTCTCTTTCCTTTGATGAATGCTGACATTTTAATGATGGACATGATGGATGAATAATATCCTAGAATGTCATGTTATTGTGTGGAGTACATGTTATAGTCTGTTTATATGAACAGTGACTAAATGAAATTTATAGATATTGATATTATTGCTCCAGAGTATGGACTATGCTGTTTTACCAAATCATTTGGTTTATGGAACTCGTTTATATATATATACATCATCTATTAGCATATCTAATATGTCTCATATCCTAGTTTTCTAAGATTTTTCATACTGGCACATCCACATTTTAATATATTTGTATCCTTGCTTCATAGGTAGGTAGCCTAACATTTGGAACTACAAAATTGTAACAAACGACTGCATGAACTAAAGAATTGGACAATAGGATAGTTATGGTACTTAGAACCATGGCGTTAGTCTCACCAAGTTACTACACAAACTGCTACAAAAATGATATCTATTGCACAAAACCTAGATCATATCTGATGCCCCACAAAAGATCCAGGGAGAAAATGATTTCAGATGGCAGGTCAAATTTACACTACCACAACAAATTTACCTTTTGATTCTTATTGTGAAAGAAACCTACCATACTCTTACAAAATTATTTATGTTCAATTTCTTGAGGGAACTGAAGTGCATGTTTTGAATTACTGACAAAGTTTAGGATGTGAAGAGACTGTGATCTAGATCATTTTTGGATTACCCAGATTGCCCATTTGGTTTGATCATGTTATGAAGATGCATAACAAAATTTGTGCACAACATGAAAATGAAAACACTTCTTAAAATTTCAATAAGGACACAGGACAAATTTACTGGGAAACCTTCACAAATGCTTAGCAGAATTTCAGCAACTATAACTGATGGTTACAGAGTGATCCACAAGAAAGTATTCTCACTCGTGAGATAACTCAATGAATCTTTATATGCCCATTAAACAATCCGTCACTAAATCTTTTTCACTAACTACAATTGTCAGATAAGCATGCTCCTTAGCATTCTAGGCTACAGTGAGATCAGATCTAACATCATGAATGCAGGCATGACATACTAACCTATAGTTTGTTAACAATGAAAAATAGCATTGCGCTTTTGGTATCTAGTGACCCAAAAAAAATATATTGAAAGCATCACCTTGAAATTGCATGTCTGATATTTGATTATGGTTTTGCAGAGTAAAGGAGTCTTACTGACAAGCATCATACAAAAGATTCATTTAGGAAGTAACAATGCACTCATATTCTTCCAGCTCAAAGTTATGTGGCCCTTCCTAACCCATCACAAAGCAAAGGCCAGATCCAGAAAGGTGGCAAAAGGTGAAAGAAGGCACCAGAACTTCACTGAAATCACTCTCCATTAGATCAACATGCAAAAATTTCATATGTGAAATTCCACAAAATGTCTAGTTATACCTATGTATAACTTACAGCATGCTATTTTATGTAAATATACGAAGTTCAACTTCAATTGTGTTCATAGTTCAACTTCAATGATGTTCCTTTCTCTCTCATTTTCACATGATACTAGAAAATTACAGAAACTGGGATGTCGGACCTAGACCCAGCATTTATTAATTTACCAGAAATCCATAACGCCTAACTCTTTCCAATGCACTGATACTATATTTAAAAGAAAAGATTTGCTTACACAAGATTTGTCAATGATCACCAACTAAACATAACTTCTTCACTACATGCATAGCATGAGGCAAATGATAATCTTGATACAGGTTCACTATACCATCCCCAATCGCCTGGTTCAGGGCACATCAAACCAAACCTGTCGGGAACTAGAACAGTTCTCACTGTCAGCTTGATGAACAGGCTGAACTTATAAAAAAGCCCCTTCTAGATCAGTTACAGCCCGATCCACTCCTGTTGATCCCCACCGCATCCTCTGAAACCTTTGCTCCCCCTCCGCCAGACCACCCCCCCCCCTTCCCTCCAGTCCTTCACTCTCACTCCTGCTCCCCGTCATTCCCAAACTACTATCACTGGACCTGGAAGACCTAGCTACGAATCAATCTGCGCCTCCAGGTGAGTCCCTACTCTCTCTCTCTGCCTCCCTCTCCTTCTTCCTCTCCCCCTCCCCAGAATAGTACAATATGAGCCCGTACCATGCCAAACTGGTTGCTGGCTGGTATGCCCAGCAAACCTTGATTCTTGATAATTGACATAGATTAGCGAGGAACTTGGAAGTTCTTGTTTTAATTCTCTCCCTAAATAATTAGTTCAGCAGTTGTTGCTTAGAGCTGGGGAGGCACACCAAATGTTTAAGAAGAAGAAGAACAAAATGGGCCAAAATGATTTGTCAAAATGGACTTGCTATATCCTTGGAACTGGTGGAGCACTAAAATTCCAATTAAACATAGTTCATCAACTTTCAACTATATAAAAGAATAGAAACAAATCATGTGCACTCTATGTCCCAAGAGTTCAATTACAAGACAGACAACATGAAACCTAACCAATAACTCACCACATCAGCAAGATCCGTCTTTATAGGATTTTCCCGGCCTACCCTGAGTGCTGCTGCTAGTTCTTCAGCCTAAATGAAAACATTGTCAAAGCGAGAAAAATAAACTTGGTAGTACACGTAAAAGTTATTTTCGACATTTCAAAATTTAGATAATCCAGACATGATGGGACATAGAAA
Source organism: Elaeis oleifera (assembly GCA_000441515.1). NCBI lineage: Eukaryota > Viridiplantae > Streptophyta > Magnoliopsida > Arecales > Arecaceae > Elaeis > Elaeis oleifera. The sequence continues at coordinate 78,129 of KE507201.1, forward strand.
CAGAGAAGCAAAGGGTGTCGTTTCTGATATATAAAACAGAAACAAGAACTGTATAATAAAACATACCTTACGAGCTCTAGCATTGATTATTTGTTCAGCATTTTCTTCTTGGTATTTAGCTATCTTAGCTTCAATTGCAGCTACATCTATTCCTTCAACTAAGTTGGAAGCTAAGAAAGGAGCAAACCGCACTACTGTTAAAGACACATGGCATATAAATAAATGGAAAGATAGGTAAGTTAATTATTATACTTACTCATATCCTCAACTTCTTCCAAATAATCATTGTACTCTCTCAAAGAAGGAAAGTCCTCCTCCCTTTTATTAAATCTGCAAAAAAAAAAATGAAAAGTTTTATTCAGAAGAGCAGAATGATTTAGGAATAAGTAGTTAATCCATGCACTTTGATTCTAACAAGTTTAATAACAGAATCATAAAAATCTTGGTTTCGATCGTAGAACATTCTTCAGCATAAAGATGAAACTTATAGACAAAAAACTGATTAAATATAGAAAAAATTTCAAAAAGGAAAATGCAGGGGTTGACTTTGTCAAATGACAGCCATGGATGTTACTCTTTAGTCATGACATTTAATGTTTTCCTATAGATGTGAATAAATGATAACTTATAATCTTCTATGGCATGTACACATATTTTGCTGTAAGTGTGACAAAAAATAGAGCTAAAGAAAATCTGCTTAATTTGAAAGGTTTCAAGATGAGCCACCACTTTACATGGATGGGTGGGATGCAAAACAAATGCTCAGAGACAAAAATCAAATGATTTGGATGCTTACTGTGCATGCATCTAGTGTCATAAATTAAGTATTTTTCTATGTAGCTCTCTATATGAGGTCAAGTCTCCAATTTATCTGAATTTCTTTCCAACACTATTTAATAGGTATGTATTATATGCTGTTCATCTTAGCTTGAGGTGTCTTGCATTACATCTGTGCATATAACAATCCTAATATAGAAAATTCCTATCTCCAAGATTTGAAATATTTCACAAGGTTTCACCTTATCTATAGTAACGTTCAGTTGGTATGATTAGAATATAAACTTTTAGAATACCCAAACTACCGAACAACTTTGTTAGCATGAAAATTCTTCTAGTGTTCTAATTCTAGCACTTTCACATGATTAAAACAACAAACTTCAGCTAGTGTATTTCAGATCAGTTCTGTAACAGCTTTGTAAATAAGTCAAATTTAGATCTGGAAAATCAATCAAAACAAGCTTCAACCTTTCTGACAACCACAGCACCCATGTTTTGTCTTCAAGTCTGCTTTACACCTTCTAGAGGCACTTCCTCATAAACTGAATTGCCAGTTTATACAGTTATATCTTCCATGAAGGCAGAAAATACATGTTTATTGAATTAAATGCAATATCTCACTAGGCTTCTAGAAATTAAATTTAAAAGAAAAGGAGAGAAAAGAACAGCTACTTGTTTTGAATGTTTAGAAATCATACTCCCACCTTATTATCATTAATTTGCACCAAAATTTTCTCCAACCATAGTAACAATTAGTTAAGACCCAAATGGATAATTAGAAATAACATGTTCCAATGAGTTGTGTATCAACCACAAGTATATAATTTGCAATTCAAATAAGGAGAAAATTCTTAGCATAGTAATGGGTATTAAACACTGATGATGGGAAATGAGAATCATTATGACGATAAACCGGAGAACAATTGTTAGAGAAAACCAGAAAACAGCTTAAAAATAGAATGGTTAAGAGTGCAGAGACCAACATACCTTTCAGGAAAGGCAAAATTGTGAAAAGAGGAGGAAGGGGAGGCGAGGGAGGGGTGGGGTGGGTGCTTGTTCCAACTGTTCATTTCTGCTTGCCTTACCAATGGCAAGTATTGGTATAGACAAAAATGTATGTAACTTTTATCAAATCACATATGAAAAGTTATGACAATTTTTGAAAGAGAAAATCAGAATTTTAGGTCATCAAGGAAGGCAAGAAAGACATGATTTGGAAGTGAAGTAGAGAGGAAGCTGAAATTTTTTAAGTGACCTGAGAATAACTTGGTTGCAGAAAGGGAATAGGATTTGAACATTCTTCCACGGATATGTCAGTGGTAGAAGAAAGAATCAGGTATCTTCAACTGAATTGCAAGGAGCAGCCTTAACTATGAAAGAGGACATAGCAGGGGCTTCTGTAAGTATTTACTGAGACATTTATGCTGAAGAAGGTTGGGTAAAGGCTAATTCACATACTCTCCATCCAAGCACCCTATGCTCCGTAATGATGAGCACCAGGGCCAACTGGGTTTCCCTGACTTCATACTGGAAGTTCTAGCATCTCTTGCAAAATAGATTCCTCTTCTGTTCAACAAGCTATATTCTAGTATTTTGGAACTGGATACAGCTACTTCATCACAATTGATTGGAAGAAAGATAATTCCTCTATGCTGAATGATTATAGGCTGGCCAATCTCATTAATGGGACATCTGAAATTGTGTGGAAGGACCTAGAAAATGAGTTGCAACCTCATATAGAACAGCTAATAGACAAGGCTTAATATTTAGACTACTTTTGCTAGCTAAGGGTTGGGTATATTGGATTGCTGAGCATGTTTGGGTGAGATTATTGCAAACTACAAGGAAAAATTCTAATTGCAATTCATGAAATTGGACTTTAAGAGGCAAACAGGGCCAATTGAAAACGTCCTGCAAGAGTTCTTGAAAGTTTGAGGTTTTGGTAGAAAATGGAGGATATGGATGAATTTGACTCTTATTTGGAGAGTCAACTATCAGGCTGCAAGGAGAACCATGTAACTGGACTCAATGCCATAGAGGATTCTAGCAAGGAGATCCTACAAATTGTTGCCTCTTTGTACCACTAGCTAATGTCTTAAGGACACCTAGCAAAGCCAGTGAATAAAGCCTTATTAGAGGCTTGAGTCTCTAACAGTTTATAGCGCAAACAATAAACTTACAATTTGCAGATTACTTACTTTTGCATTAAGCTAAAAAGCATCAGCTAGTGGCTTCAAAATTTGTACTATATGAAGTGCAGCTCCCAGTGAGCCTTAAAATCAATTCCAACAAAAGCCTTCTAGTGTATTTGGGAACACACCCGAATGAGGTCCTAGAAGTGGCCAATTTCTTAAGTCTCAGCTCCATGACCTTCTCATCACCTATCTTGCAATTCTCCTTCATTCTTGCTCAAAATAAGCTGATTGCATGAAACTGAATAGATAGAATGGATAGAAGACTAGGGGATAGAATCCAACTCTCTTCAACAAGAAGGCTAACATTAGTGAAATCACTGCTTTTAGCCATGGCATTTTATTGGATGTCCATACTCTACTATCGTAATTGGCTAGAAAGAAGATTGGCTGCCATAGAAGAGATTTTGTCTTGAGAAAATCTAAGAGACAATTGGTAGTTAGTGCCTAGCTAATCAAAGAGTACTATGTATGGACAAGGAGGGCTGGGATTCAAGAATCTAAAAAGTGTCAACATTGCATTTGCAGATAGTGGTGAAAATTATTCAATCAGTGATTGCGGAACCGTCTGAACTGTTTGGTTCGGACGTATCAAACCATACCGGTGGCAGACCAAGATGGTTCGAACATTTGAACGAGACATCAGAGAGGAGGGGGAAGGTAAAGGAAAGAGAGGAAAGGAGAGAGGGGGAGGAGGGAAGGAGAAGGAGAAGGAGAGGGAGAGAGAGCCTCTGGAGCCTATTGAGACCCGTCGAGGCCGCCAAAGGGCTGCTACGCCACTAGAGGGCCAAAGGAGGACCAGTGAGGAGGAGGGAAGGGAGAAGGAAAGAGAGGAAAAGACAAAGAGAGCGAGGTGAGGAAGGAGAGGGAGAGGGAGAGGGAGCCTCTAGAAACCACCAGAGGCCACCGGAGGATCTGCTGGAGGGCCAAAGGAGGCTCAATCAGAGCCGATTTTACTTAATCCTGATTTTTTATTTGGCAATATAAATAAAAAATAAAATAGAGGCTTCCGCCTATTTCGATCAGGCCTCCTTCGGCCCTCCAGTGGCCTCGGTGGGCCTCCAAAGGCTTTATCTCCCTCTCCTTCGCTCCCATTCTCTATCTCACTTTCCTTTATTTCCTTCTCCCTTCGCCCTCCTTGCCAACCGTCCTCTAGCCCTCTAGCAAGCACAGTGGCTCTCCGACAACCTCCGAAGGCTCTCTCTCCCCCTCTCCATCACCTTCCTTCCCCCTCTCTCTTTTTCTTTCTCTTGTTCTCCCTCCGCTCTCTCTACCACGTCGATTCGAGCCTGGAATGGAACGATACAGAGGTGTATGAAAACATGCTGTCAGCCAACCAGTCCGGACCCCGGTACCGGCAGAACGAATCTTGTATTTAGTTATCCTAGTTATGAAGTGGTTTGATCCAATACAACTACTATCAAAGAAGGCCTGATGTTAATTGTAGAAGCCTTAGATTGTTGACAACACCTTTCAGGAAGGAATTAACAAAGTGGAAAAGCCTTTCTTCACTGAGACGTCAGATTTCATGTTGGAGGTGAGAGAAATATTAGATTCTGGTAAAATGTTTCGATTCTTCTATGATATCTTTCCTGATATGTAAAATTTGGCCGTTAAAAAGTACAAAGCAATTGCAGATCAAACCTTTTTGTGTGTGTGTGTTTTTGGGGAAAGTGGGCTGAAGACTATAAGTTCACGATGAGTCCAGCAACTTCTATCAATCCTGAAAGGTATACATCTAACCGATGCAGGAGAAACCCTTGGATAGTAAAGGGACAGAGAGGTTTATAAATCAATTGATATGGAGGTGTAACATTTCATTTGCCAAAGTTGTTTGGGGTCGCTTCATGCTGTAACATTTCAAAATTTCAGACGCAAATCACAGATTTAAGATCATATTGGACATAGAAAGTTATGGCTCTTCTGATCATATCCAAGCAAATCACTTCACTTTCTCACTTTTTAAAACTGTGAATCTTGCGTATGTTAAAACTCAAGAGCACAAGTCCAATACCCCTATGAAGTACCCTAATTGTTGCATAACACTAAAAAAGAAGGGAAAAAGGAAGGAAATTTGGGACTGCATTCATGATGACGATATCAATATCTTGATTGAGTGAGCTTTTTTGCTTATTGGGGTTTATCAGTGAAATTTATCAAACATCTTCACATTTGAAGAGTAGTTGTTTACTTGTGATAAATAAACGTAGAGAAACATCACAAACGATGCACGCTCGACTATGGATTTAATAGTTCTAAGAATAACATGGAGAGAGAAGAAAGAGAGAGGAAGTAGTACACGTTGGCGATTCTCCTTCGGATGGCCATTCTTTGGCCCAAGAGTTGGTGGCCGACGAGACCACCATGGCTTCCACCGCAACCGCCAACACCACCACCACTCTATCCACCGCTCAGCTGGGCGTCGACTTTAATCGGTCGGCCGGAGACGAGTCGCAAGATCGGCAAAGAAGCAGGCGGATGCCACTGGACCATGGTTCATGGTGAGCCCACAGGTTCCAGGATGCCCAAATTGTTCAGATCAATCTGTTTCAACATTAAAAAAAAAAATCTATAATTATATCTTGATCAGCATGCCATACTAGTTATAGTGCTTGAACATGTGCATGCACGTTGAAGAAAAAAAATAAAAAATAACTAATAAATCGGTAATGTTATTAGACAACTAAATATTGAGTCCAAACGAATATATGTTACCTCATTAAAATTTTTTTTGATAATAACGAATCATTTAAACAAGTCTTGCATGAATACATTCAAATCGGTCTACAAAAATCATCTGAATACTCCACAAATAAGTCACAACCTAATTAGCTGCCGTATTGGCCTCTTGAAAATATACCTGATGCACAGACTTGTACATTCGGATAACAGAATAGAGATATCTCAAAGAAGATGATGTGAAACAGGCCTCATATGCATCCTGAATCCAAGACACCATGGCGGAATCACCCTCAATAACAATGTGATCCGTGTGGAGGATCCTCTGAGTATAAACAATTTCAGTCCACGCAGTCCGAAGCTCCACCCTAAAAATTGTAGGCTCGAATAGTTGGCAGCTCCCTACCACAATCAATCTGGAGTCAAGCCCACGAATCACAAAAGCCGCACCTCCCAACCTGTCCTGGATATTTCTATCAAAATTGATCTTAAAGTATCTCGACAGAGGGGGCTTCCAAATAATAAACACCCGTCGGTATTCTAAATACAAAATTTATAGTTGCTGTAATGTCCAATAATGGAACGGGCACAATATTTGTAGTTTTTTTGCTCTTTTTAATCTTGTTTCTCAGTTATTCACCATAGTTTTTTGTTATAATAATTATTATAACCATAATCATTATTTTAAACCTAATGATTTAGTACAAGCCATTAATATTAACCTAATATTATAGTTAATAGGAATCTAATAGTATAGAAGGGAAATATTTTGCTCCAAGTAATGAAGCTGAAAATGAAGAGAGAAAAAGAAGAGTGTGACTGAGTTTCATTTGGCTAAGGGTCTATGATATGGTAGACTCTTTTGTAGAAAAACAAGAAAATAAATAAAAAATATTGCCACACCAATAAAAGGGCAAAATTCTAGAAGAAAAATAGGCTGAATAGGTAGATGTGAAACAAGTTAGAAAAAAACATTCCCTCCATTCTCTCTTCATCCTCTCCATTATCTTCAAAGGATTGTTTTGTCAACCGCAATAATTAGCAAGTGAGAAATTATAGGAAAGAAGGCTTAGAAAAATAATAAAATCAGGATTTTTTCTTATTTTTGGCCGTTGAACACTCACGATAGCTATGGCTTCACTCAGAAAGGCCATAGAGAGGCCAGTGGATTTGATTAGGGGTCCAATATTAAGAGGCAGCGATAGGTGGCTGGAAAAAGGGAGAGAATGGCTGAAAAATAGGGAAAGTGAATTCTTGATCAATTTTTGACTAATTTGTCAATAGAATCCGATTGGCAAGTGGTCCTATCATCGAGAAAAGAGAAGAGGAAGGGGAATTGATGCTTATCATGGGCTTTGACAACATCTCTAACCATGATTTCAACAATCACAGTGAGAGGAAACTAAAAAAAAAATAGGGAGAAAGAGAAAGAAAGAAGAGAGGAGCAATGTTAGCAGTGGAGTGCCTTGGAGGGAGAGGGCTGGCTTTATGGAGAAGTCCTAAGGTTGCAACTGTCCTAGGGCCCCAACTCTCCTTGGAAAAATCAGAGAGAAGAAAGAAGACTCATTCTAGGAGTTCTCTGAAAGTTTTCTATTGCATACACTGAATTGTAGCTAGATTTGGTCGATCAAGTAGACTAGACCACATTGAGATATCACATTTTAGGTCATCAATCATTGTCAAAGAATTGTCACAAATGTCCTTCCAATAAGAATAGCATCTTTTTAGATAGGCTGATTGATAGAGCTTAATTAGGTTTTGCCAAAGGATGATATCTAACTAATATTTCTTGTGTACACATGAAAATCTATATAACTACAAGCAAAGAAACAACAATGAGTTATTATTTAAATTGGACTTTGAATTGGATGTTCTAACAACCTTAGTGAATAGAGCTAGAAACCAAAGACTTATTACCACCATTGATCCTCTAGGGAATCAAGCATGTAACAAGGGCCTTCAATGTGCAGCGCACTCCTCTTTTGTGAAGCAAAGAGAGATATGATAGCCTGAAAGGTTATACTCTAATTTTATGCTCCTCTCTAATTTGAATATCAATTTTCCCAAAAGGCTATTTGATCTACTTGGTTGACAGTGTTGGTATAGCTCAAAGTTTTGCCAGTATGTTGAATTGCAAACTAGAGCATATGGCTACTAAATTTTTGTCGATCATTAAGTAATAAGTTAACCAAAGAAAATTGAACTTAGTTGATTAAGAGAATTGATAACTAGCTTTTTGACTGGAAGGGCAAGTTTCTGTCTATTGTGAAGAAACAAACCCTTATCAATTCAATACTTACAAATCCAGCTCTTCACTACATGTCATTATTTAAGCTACTAGTTTGGATAATCAGGTACAATGATAGAATTAGAAAAGCCTATTTTTTGGAAAGGAGTAACACTCATGCCAGTGATTTCTTTTGTTTTAAATCAGGATGCGGTTTAAAAGTAAAATGGAGGGTGGAGCGAAAGTTAAATTTAGAGAAATTCAAGAATGCACTTTTAGCGACATAGAATTGAAATTTTCACTCGACGTCAAACATTTTGATAGACTGAGCTTACACAGAAAGTAGATTTTCAATCAGAAAAGGTAGACCTCGCCCAAAAAGGCTAACCAAAAGTTTATTCAATTTTTAGTCTTGTACAAGTATCCAAAATCTACACAATATACAGCCAATGTAGGACTAAATGCACATCCATGTGAGTCCTCGCATACACCTCCCATTTTAAGCCTAGACATCTTCACTAGATTAAAAGTCTAAATCTATTTAAATTCAATCATAAATACTGTGATCAATCATGATCAACATCAATAGGCCCGTGCTATAGAGTCACCTAGTCCACAAGGGCCATAAGTTGGGTTTGTTTTAAAACTATTTGTCACAATCTAGGTTCTTAACCAAAAAGGCTAACCAAAAGGTATTATTTGGATTTCTTAGTCCTGTATAAATATCCAATATTTACATAATGCATAGCTGATTTGGGACTAAACAAATGACGATATGGATCCTCACTGTTAGAGTTGTGCCCTAGAAACCAATTGTTGGCTGACGCATTTTGTAATTTTAGAGCTTAATTTTGTAGTTGTAATATTTTTATTATCAATAAAAGATTTTTTCATTCTAATCATGTTTATGTGTCCATGATTTGTCTTAAAAATTAACAAAGATGATTTTTGTATATTCTCAAAGTACTGAAAATTTGAGACATATATTAATTAGTGGTTAATTTCTAAATACTTTCAATCAACGGATCGTCATGGAAGACAGTGATCAATCCATTCGAAATTAGTGCATAGTTTACATCCTTTATGGGCAGATGAGTCTCGGATCTACAGTATAAGAACACTGGGTTGAGAATGTAGGTAGTTGTTAGAGAATAACTTACACTGAGCATGATCATCATGAGAAATCATATGGATGTCTACTCATTCATCAGTAATCTTCTCGATGCTGCAGTGGTGTAAGTGGTTCTTTGACCTGCAGTGTCATGGACTATTCGCAGCGAGGCTACTCAACCTAACTGTACATTCTCTTGGTCTCTAGCCATTCTGATCCTTGCTGTGTATGTTAACTTCAGTAGGTTCAAGTTCGCTGTTTGGAGTAAGATACACCTAAATGAAATCTATCGACCTTGGTAGAAAAGAAAAGTCCTATGCGATTTGCGAGACTGTTAAAAATTTTGACCAAAATAAGTGTGAATACTGAAAAAAAATTTTCATGGGATTCACAAATGAACTCAAGTCGAGTCAATTTAGCATGTGACTGACAATAGGGTCTGATGAGTTCTCCATGATCTCCGTCAAGTCAGGACTCATGATAGAAGGACCGAATCATACGATAACTGTACCTAGAGATTCATACTTTCATTCTACTAGATTATCACTACATACTGCTAGGTGTCACTAGTGGATTGTGAGACTCATCGAGCATCATCTTGATGATCGATGATTCTCGAAGGATAGAGTTGGAATTATTCCAACCCATCAAAAAGAGTTTTGATAATATTATGATGGAAATCACAATATATCTCACTACCAGATAGAATGAAATCTATGGAGTCACACATTAAGAGATTTCATCTTGAATTTATCAATTGAGCTTATAAAGTTCTAATTGGATTAGGATTATTAAATCCTATTGGTTAAAGAACCATGCTAGCACATGGTTAAACCTAATTCTTCTCAGAACTTCGATTGGATCAAATTCATTGCCTTGAATCTAACCTAATCCATTTGGATTTTATTGGGTGCCTAATTATGAGCTCAAGAGGATTGGATTAAGTCAATGAGTTGGATAAATTATCTTCTCATTATCTTTTCATTATCTTCTCATTATCTCTTAATGTGTGTGTAGAATTATTAGAAAGAAGGATGGCGCCTTCCTCCATTTTTGGTAGGATCAAGGGGCGCCAACCCCTAGATAATGCAAGAGGGGCCCATCCCCTCTTATGGCTTGGCATGGAAGGAGAGAGAGAGAGGGGCCACACCCCCTCTCTTGAATGAAAATCCTAGAATGGGGCACCAAGGGTTGGCGCCGCAACCATCTGCCCTATATTCCATGGGGTGCTCACTCAAATTGCCTTATCTAACTGGGGTGTCTCATATGATTATCAAAAAGGGCTGACGTCTTACCAATTAAGTCTAATTTTAATGAAAAAAATCAGATTAAAAAGATAAAATTTTATGAGATAAGGATGTTCTTTTTGAAGTTAATTGGTTTCTAATTTGGATTAAGGAAGGGCCTATATAAAGAGAAGGTCTCCTAGGATTTTATGAGTTAGTTATTTTTGATTGAAAACCAGATCTCTCTCTCTCTCTTTCCTCTCCATGCCACACCCTCTCTCTTTTCTCTTTCCAATGCCCAAAGGTTGGGCATCCCACCTCTTTACATGCCAAGGTTGAGGAGGCTTTCTTCTATAGCGAGGAAAGAAGAGAAAAAGGGCTACAGTTTAAAAGTTGATTTTGCAGTCAAGATCAAAGAGTTGATCGAGATTCTAAAGGGCTAAGATCCTACTTAGAGAAGAAAGATCTACCACGAGAAGAAGGATTCGAGGTTGATCCCGGTAGATATCTGTAGAGACCGGATACGTGTACGACTCGAGGATCTTCGAACATAAGATCATCGGTAGCGATGAATTTCTACTCATACTAAGGTATTGAGATTTGATCTCATACTTATTTATTTTCAGATTATATGTACGTCTTTACTTCTGAACTTGAGTAGATTAGATAAGATCTAATGCATATGGGATTAAAGGGTTAACCTGATTATTTTTCACTGTGATTAAAAGATTTGAAATCTACACATGCATCCTATCCGATTTTCTAACAGTAGTATTAGAGCCACTGATTTTTAAAGACATATATAATTTAATTTTATCTTCGATTTGAAAGTTTTGATGATTTAAAATTGATCTTGTACTGATATAAGATTGTCCTAGTATAAGGTTTACCTTCTATATCGTAAAGGTTGTCCTAGCACAAGATTGATCGATTTTAAAAAATTATTTTAAATAATTAAATCATCATTTAGATCTAAAAATTAGCATATGTGATATATCTTATTTTATGTTAAGATCTGAAATTAGAATGATTAAAAGTTCATATCAAACTGGTATAAGATTGTCCTGGTATAGGGTTTACCTCCTATATTGAAAAGATTGTCCTAGTTTGAGGTGAATCATTTTTTTTAAAAATATTTAAAAATATTTTAATCATTATTTTAGATCTGATTATATATGTATTTGATATATATTTTAGTTTTAGATCTAAAATTTAATGTATATGTGATACATATTTAATTTAGATCTAAAACTATATATATATGATATATAACATATGATATTAGGTTTAGATCTGAAACAGTTTCAAGATCATAAACCACTAATGCATATAATGAAATATAATCTAAAAATTATTTTAAATCTAAAATTATATTATTACGTATGGATATGGATTGAACAAATTAGATCTAGTGATCAAACTACAATTAGGGTCAAATTGATTAGATCAGGCTAGAACCCATTGTTAATTTTGAGCAGTTGATTGAACCTAATCAATGGTTGATTAAGATTAGGTCAAAGGGGCTCAAAGTTGAGTTTAATTATAGTTTATCACATCGATTCACATTTTGATATGAGTTGATTGATCACTCAAGACCAAAATTGGCTCAATGGTTTAGATTCATTTCAATAAGTTAACTTGATTGATTCTAATCGACCAATTTGACGTCTAAGATAGATATTTAGATGATGGTTATTTAATTGATTCCGTTGTCTGACTTAACCAATTTTGATTGGTGTCTAAAAAAGCAACGGGGGACCCCACTCATCTTAACTTACTTGGTCATCTTGGAAGATTCAGTTTCATGCTAGATTACTTATTGACTCGAGTTCACCCGTGCCGACTAACTTGGTTAGATATGTTGATGTGCTGATCAGAATTTGATCAATCGGATATCAGATTTGCTGGTTTAGAAGAGACCTAAACCTAAATCTCTTCACTAAATATTAAGTCTAGAGATCTTCCATCATTGTAGAGCTGTGGGTGCCTTCCTGGTGTTGATCGTTCTCGGTTGGTCACAGCGGTTCAGTTGCATCGAAAAGATATAACCACTCTATTGACATCTTATGTCTTGGGGTGGAGATGGGGTTGGCCTAATAACTGTTAGGTGAGGATCTCAATGACAGTTTGTATCCGCTAGTGAACGGTGGGTCTGACTTAACTAAGAATATGTCAATAACTGTTAGGTGAGGCCATAGGACTTAGAGACCAAGCTCATTACATCTTGCTTAGTGAAGCAATGGACAAAGTGTTATCCACTCATTGGTCTGTATTCATCAATAACTGTTAGGTGAGATGTGTATAGATTAATGAGACCACAGTATCCACTTGAAATCGATCGTGTATAGATTTTCGTTTCTCCACCCAAGGAGTATGGAAGATTCGAGAAAATAGTGAAAACTTTTATTATTTTAAAATCTCTAAAATAATATTTTATAAGTATAAATATCTAACTAGAAACTATTCTCTCTGTAGATAATTATGTCGAGTTCCAACCCTTTAGCCCGTATCCTAGATATCAATAGGTTGATCGGTACGAATTACAAAGACTGGCTTCAAAATTTGATAATCATTTTCAGTTCCAAAAATTTACCCATATCTTTGACCAAGATGCACCTGTATTACCTGCTCGTCCATCTCCTGATCAACGAGCCACACTTAAGAAGTGGATGGATAAAGATAACAAGGCAAAGTGTTATATTTAACGTCCATGTCCAATGATCTTCAGCAATAGCATGAAGACATGAAGACTGCCAGAGAGATGTTAACTCACCTGTAAGAGTTGTATGGTGAGCAGAGTCGTACAGCTCGCTTTGAGGTCTCCAAGAGACTTTTCAGAGTGAAAATATGTGATGGACAGTCCATCAATGATCATTATTGACATTGATCAAGGACATCGAGGAGCTTTAGAAGCTCAGTATGAACATGGATAAGAAATTATAGGTAGATCCGATCCTTCAGTCACTTTCTGATTCATATGGGCAGTTCATCATAAACTACTATATGAATAAAATTGATAGCACTTTATTCGAGTTACTGAACATGCTGGTAACAGTAGAGGGCACCTCGAAGAGTTCAAGGGATACAGTTCTGGCTGTGAAATGGGCTTCCTCCAAAAGAAAGTCATCTTTCAAGAAGAAGAAGAAGCCTATAAAGAAGCAAAAGAATAAGGTCAAGCCCAAGAAGCAGGTTCCGAAGAAGGTCGACGACAAAAGAAGTATTCTATTGCAACATCGAAGGCCACTGAAGAAGGAACTGTCCGGCCTACCTGACGACTGTCAAGAGCAGGAAGAAGGATGGGCCTTCTGAAGGTATGCCTGATATGCTTGTTATTGAAACTAATCTAATGATTTTTCTTCTTCTAGTTGGGTTCTAGATTCTGGATTAAGTACTTATTTGTGCACTTCTATGTAAGATCTTGAGGAAGTGAGAGGGCTGAGGGAAGGCGAGATCGCTCTCCAGGTCGGCAATGGAGCGAGGGTTGCTGCTGTGGCCATCGAAACCTACCCTCTACGACTATCGTTAAGAGTTAGTTTAATTCTTAAAGACTGCTATTATATACCTATAGTCAGTAGAAATTTGATTTTCATATCTGTGCTGGCATAGGAGAATTATAATTTTTATTTAATAAAGATATGTGTTCAATTTATTTTAGAAATAAAATTATTGCACATACTTTCTTGATTGACGGTCTTTATCATTTGCATATGGATGGGAGTGTAAATATTAACGAGCAAATTGTGAATGCCATAGAGTCTAAGAGACTCAAAGATAGAATTAGCCAAAAGTATCTATGGCACCTTAGGTTAGGCCATATTGGAGAAGACAGACTCAACAAACTGAAGAAAGATATGTTAGATGTGTGCCCTAGATGCCAGATTGACTGACACATTTCTGTACAAATCTAAGGACAAATTTATAATTTTGATTATAAATAAATAAAAGATTATTCTACTATCACATTGT
>KE507202.1:3332-19551 GCA_000441515.1 Elaeis oleifera
AATTAAAATTTAATTTTATATTTAAATTATTCAAATTAAATTTTTATTTATTTATAAATTTCTATTTGTAAATTTTATTTCTTTCCCATTTTTTTTCGATTTTTTCTTTTTTTTTGAGAAAAATTAGAAAACGTCATTTAAAACGGTATTTCTTTTTTTTTTATGACGTCTACGTGAAAATTTGGGATGACGTGATCTTGATAAAACGTCATTCAATTTCGTTTTATCAATTTTGCATCAATTTTATAAATAAATTTAACTTTATATTATTTGAATAATAAATTTATTTTATATTAATTAGGAAAAGAACTCAAAGAGCGCGACCCTTCGCACTCTGTCACCCACATTTATCGCAGAACTTATTGTTAGGTAGCCACCCCAGCCAGTAGAAGGCCTAGGGATGGCATTCCCTGCTCCACGAGATTCTCCCTCCAACCTGTTTATGTCCATTTCCCATCATCATCCAAACGCACGCAAAACCTCGACCGCAGCTCCCATGGCCCCATAGTCCAGCTCCTTCTTATCACCGCACTAAGGATATCGAAGAGAGCAGAAAGGGAAGCCAAAGAGCTCTCACGAAGAAAATGGGCATCGTCACCAGCAATTGTTACACCAAATGCCATGAAACGTGCAGAGAACTCAAAAGCTAAAATCCAGATCCTAGAGGAGGAGATCAAGGAGATGAAACGTGCGAGGGAGCAGGAGGCTCGTGTCCATGAGCAACAGGCTGCGGTCTTTGCAAGGAAGGAGGATGAGTGGAAGCGAGAGAGGAAGAAGCATAAGGAGGAGGCGGCGAAGCAAAGGAAGAGGCTCAGGGAGGAGGAGGAGGAGGATAGGATGAGAAGTTGGAGGAGGAGGTGCGGTGACAGCAAGCAGAGGTGACAAGGAGTGGAATCGAGTAGGCACTGATTACGTTGTGGAGCACATGAAAGAGGAGCAAGCGCGGAGGGAGGAGGCGGTGGAGAAGTGGAAGCAGCTCTACGTAGCTTGCCATCAAGACCGAGCTTGACGGCCTCATCCTGAGGACCCGACAAGGTAATGTAGCCGCATTTTGCTTGGATTCTTCTGAGATCTGCTCCAAATCTCACTTTTCTAATGATTCACCAGGCAAGATTGCAAAGATCTATAGAAACTTCACATCAGTGGCCTGTGCTTGTTCATGATGACTTTGTCTGAAACAGAGACGGCAGGAGGACTAGTGTAAAGGAAACATATTCGCAGCTCCAATCTACAAGCCTTATACATGACCAATTTAGCTAAACTTACTCAACTAAGTCATAACAATCCATTTCAAAAATCAAGTCATAACAATCTATTAATGTAGTTGGGGTCGGAATAGAAAAAACGAAACTAGGAAGAATATAATTATGTTCTAATAATTAAGAATTGAATTGAAAATGGAGTGAGTGCACATCTGTATACACTTTAAGGTGGAGTACATTACTTAAAAAAAGAGGATATGGTTACAGGATATACATTCCTTGCCGCTGCCTCCGTCGGCCTCCATCATTCTAAATTTTGTACCAATTTTAATTGAACGTATCTCATTCATTCAAATTCTATTTGAGATGATCTTGGACTCATTGAATTTCATTCGTCATCACGAACCTCGTTGTAGGCTCAATATAAATCGAATCTCGAGATATCAAATCCTAACAATCTCCACCTCAACTCGACATTCGGCTTCCTCATAACTCTGAGAGCTTCTGAATCTCCTCGTCCCCATATCCTGAAGCAATCACCTGTTGATCATGGATAGACAAATATGGGAGTCGAGTCAGACCGCTCGATCACATCTCTATCGTATGCTGTGCTCCTTCTGATCTGAGATCTGTTCGAGATATCATCTTATGGTAATAAGAATCTCACTTTGCGATATCGCCTCCCATCCTTTCGAATCTCGTGTCTCGTGCCCGATCCACCTCTATCTGGAGCTCCATCTCGCTCTGAGCTTCTCTTGGCTCCTGAAGCTCCACCTCGCACTGAGCTCTCCGTCAGGTAGTATGTCCTTTCGTCCTCTTCTTTCCCTCCAGAACAATCCTATCACCGCGCAATACTTTCAGGATTCTTCCACCAGCTACCGTCCTATAGCCTCTCGAATCCAGTCTGCTCAGTAAGATAAGATTCCGTCTGAAATCGGGTATGTATCAGACTTTCCCCAATCTTCTCACTGCACTATCATGTATCCTCCAGCTAACCGTCCCGATGCCTCTTATCACACAGCTCGATCTATTCAATAGATAAACAGTGCTCTCACTACTCTCTAGGGAGTCAAACTGCTCCTCTCTGCAACATACATGATAGGTGCATGCAGAATCTAAAATCCACTGCCGAAAAAAATAGATACCTCGTCAGATATCTCCAAGGCATCACCCTCTAAATCGCTACTGACCGTCGCTGCAGTAGCCCTCGTCCGATCCCTGAGTTGAGAGCAATCTCTGACTAGATGTCCCAACTCGTCATACTGATAACATCTAGTCTTGCTCAAGTCTCTCGTCCTGAACTTGGACCGCCCTCGTCGCGATCTTCTGTCGCTTCGTCTACCGCCTTCTGCTCCTCCAAAACCACCAAAGCTGAGCTGCCGTTACCTGAGCTCAAAGTTGGATTCTCCCTCCTGAGAACCTCGTTCTGAAGAATCGCTGCGGTGACCTCGTCCATCTTGATGATGCTTTTCCCCACTAGAAGAGCAATCACCAAGGACTCATATGAAGGGGGAGCGACGCTAGCAAGACCAGCGCCCTGGTCTTCTCCTCAACTTTCTCGCCAACGCTGAGGAGGTCGGTAAGGATCTTCTAGAAGTGACTGAGATATTCCTGCACGCTTTGTCCCTCAGTCATCCACAGCTGGTAGAACTACCTCCAGAGAAAAAGAGTGTTGGTGAGAGATTTCGTCATGTACAACTCTTCGAGCTTCGACCACAGCACCGTCGGAAAAGTCTCGCCAAGCACATGGATCACCATCTCATCCGCTAGGTACATGCTGATGGTACTCACCGCCTACATCTGGAGCCGCCTCCAATCCTGTACCTCCATGATGGTCGGCTTCTCCTCGTATAAAAGAGCATCGATCAACTCTTGGTGGATGAGCACGTCCTTCACCCTTGCCTGCCACAAGGAGAAATTGCTCTTTCTATCAAACTTGTTGATCTCCATCTTGATTGATCTTATCTTTTTCATCTTCAATTTTGCTGACCACTGCTGCAATCTGTGTCCAGATACCGCCTCATTCTGATACCACTTGATGGTGGATGTCTGGTCAGGACACCACCTCTCAGGACCTTTTCGATACCATACGTCGCAGCAGGAAGAAAGAAGAAATAAAACAGAAAACAATCAAATACATAGATCAGCCAAAAAAGGCTCGCCTCCATGGGACATGCAAGCTTTACTATGAGAAAAGAGAAAAAAATTATAAGAGGAGACCAAACCTCAATTCTTGTACACTCAATCTCTCCTTTATAGGAAGCTCTCCCTCACAAAATTTTTCTCTAGAAAGACTCCTCTGAACTTCTGAAGCAACCGCTGTCCGTTGTTCAACAGTCTGCCTGAACTCCTGCTCCTGCTCCTATCGGTGCCTCGCTTTTGTTCTCTGGATTCTCTGCCGAACAAAGCCACATGCACATACCTCCTGTTCCGTGAACAGGACCTTTTAAAGGTTAAAACCGCGAAAGAATAGGTTATAGACTCTCATAGCATCCAAAAATCTCTCAGAACCCTCGGATCGTGACCAGCAGCACCCAGACCGTTCGATCGCGACGTGATCCATGAAAAAACCTCATAGACCATGAGAATCGAGGGAAACGGTTCCCGATCCACGGTAGACCGTGAGAAACCGAGGAAAACGTCCTCTTGGTTCATGCGGATCCTCGGTGGACCACCAGTCCATGCACTACACATGGACCGCGTGAAGAGAACGCGCGGGCTGTGCCCGCGCGCGCCCATGTGGGCCTGGGATGCGCCCGCGCCCGCACGCGCGGGCCTGGGCCACTCTCCGCGTGCGTGCGTGCCCGTGCATTGCACGCTGGCTGCGCGCTTGAGGCCTGATCGCGCGTTGCCACGCGTGGCCGCGCCACCGCTGCCTCTGCCGGCCTGGCACCGGCCTTCGCCACTCCGAATTTCGTACCAACTTCAATTGAGTGTATTTCGTTCATCTGGACTCCATTTGAGGTGATCTTGGGTTCGTTGGACTCCGTTCATTGTCGCGGATCTCGCTGTAGGCTCAATGTAGATCGAATCTCGAGGTGTTAAATCCCAACAGAGATATTATAATATACCACTATAATTCTGTCAGATGAAAAGTTAGTGGAAAATCAAGAAAGACAAACACAGGCTGGTGCCATGAGACACAGCAGCAATTGACTAGAGCTTATCTGAATTGGTTCTGATAAGGTCAGCCTGGGTTTAAAATGAGGTTAGCTCATCCAAACCTCACTAGAATAGTTTCTTCTCAAGTCAATGGCTTCAATATCACGTCTGGCTTGGGTTGGTTGGTCCGATGTCAACATCAGGTCCACAGAACTTCATCCTACGGCAATGTGAATTTGTGGATCCGAGCCAGTATGCTAGAGTTAGCAGGTAACGCTGACTCCAAAATATGTTTCTCTTCACCATCCTTTGCCTAGATAAACTACTAATTAAATTATATCACTTCTTGCTGTGGTGATTAAACTATAGTTTCATAATCTTTCCAGCTTTCGTTTTAACAGCTATTCTGTATTCCATTGATAATCTTATAAAAATTTAGAGAGACGAACATCATTAGACATGTCATGATTCTTATGATCTTCTCTTATAGGGGAATGATTCTGCTGGGGAGTTGAAGAAGGCATGATCGAAGGGCTGCACAGGGAGTTGAAGAACGAGGAGACCTTGCAAACACTGAGACCACGCATAGCAGCAATGGAAAAGGAGGGCATTAAAAGAGATAGGGAGATCGACATTTTGAGGCAGAGCTTGAGAATTCTCAGCAACACAAAAAAGAATCGCATCAGAAAGAATCAGCCCAGAGGCTTTCACTAATGAAGTGCAAGGAGAAGCAGCCAGAAATTGGATGGATTCCTTGAATCCACAGTGATCTTATGAAGCACTAGTGCCCCGTGACTGAAGCCGTATGATTGGTGTCCAAGTTGAAAGATGACAAGCTGTTCTTGGTTGCAGTCAAGCAAGAATCTATATTAGAAACGTAAGAAATTCCACATCTTTCACACATTAGCAGCCACAAATATCAGAATAAAGATAGCATTGGTCCCACTCGAGGTTATTAGCGAGCCAGATGAGGTTGTAAATGTCTTCCTTAGAGTACAAATATAATTATTTTCAAGTTGTTCCAACCACAGTGATTCTGTTGGTTCTCTTCTAGTGTCAAGAAGTTCTTGGGTGCTAAATGCTAATTAATTGATCACCATTTGGAAGTTTTATCTTCACATCATTCCAGCGTATCTCCAATTCTTTCTACCTCCGATGCAAGAATTTAGAATTTTAGACCGACCTGGCAGCATTCCGTATCAGCAACAGTGCTTATGTCAACAGACATGACATGTGAAGGCATCTGCCATCTTGATGATTCCAGGCAACAGGTACCAGATGTGACTTTAATCCAGATCCATCTCCACCCTATCGCCATCAAAGTCATGGAGGCATTAAACCGACGAACAATTAGCTCTCGTTAGTTTTCTGTGATATTACTAGCTTTTGTCCACACGTAGCCAAGTGTGGGATGGTTTCATTGATATTATATTCTGTCTTCCATACGGTATCTAGATCTAGCATTTGAGCAATACCCAGGATTTGAAACTTGAAGTCCTCTTGGGACAAGCACTTAGGGAGCATATGCCAACCGAGCTAACTTACCTAGCTGTAAGTAATGCCTACCTGCATGACGGCTAATCTAGAGCCATGAATCGAAGCGTTGTTCATTAATATCTGAAACAAAGCCAAAAGAATGAAGCAAACAGATACGTCATCATGATAGTTCTTTAGTTGCTTCATCGAGATCTAAGTCTGCAATAACCAAGGTTGTTATTCAGAAATTTGCTAGCTTCCTGCCTAATTGATGCATCAGGCTCCTTTCATTGTGGGATCTTAGACTACGTCAAAGATGCCTTTTGTTCTTCTTCTCAGGTCTCTCTCATCTAGCACGAAGTGCTGCGTTTGTCGCATGCACAAAGGCGTAGTTAAGAAATTCCCAGAAGTGGTTTGGCTCGAACAGAAGTGGTAAATTCTGAGCATATCATGCAAAACATGTGGAGCTACAGAGGCAAAATGTCTGAAATACTCATGTTTAACAAAGTACAATTAAAAAAAACCAAACAAAACAAAACAGAAGTACCATGGTAGCATGAAATGTTGTGTCTCTAAAATAATGAGTTAAGTTTTCTAATTTTATCGTATGGTATATTTGTCATAGTATCAATCTGATTGAATAATCCAAATCATATTGATCTTATAGAATTAAATCAAGAAGAAAAAATGATAGAATCCATCCAAGATTCAATAATCAAAAGTCAACTATGATCGCAACAATTGAGAAAATCTGTCTAGAGAATCAGTCATAACCGGCAGTATGATTTTAGCAATTAAGAAAATCTGTCAAGAGAATCAGTCATAACCGGCAGTATGATTTTAGCAATTAAAAAATCTGTCAAAAAAATCGATCATAACCAACAGTATTATTTTTAAATATTCTCTTCTATTTTCTCTTCTCTTATTATATATATTCCCATTCTACACCATCATGGCAAGAGAGTGAGAGTTTTAGACTTGAGAGCTTCTCTTTTGTGTGAGATTTGGATGTATTGGGATTTTGGGTTTGAGAGATAACCATTATTTTTGTACTCTATTTTATTATAGTAGAATTTCTTTGCTTTGTCCTCACTCGTGGAGTAGGCATGCTGCAGAACCACGTAAATTACTATGTTAGTGTGATTTTTTTTTCTCTCTTTACTTCTCATATCTTTCAGAACAAACTGATATCAGAGCCAGTTTCGTGAGATTAATCGCTATGGCTTCTTCGTCATTTGATATTGAGAAGTTTGATGGTACCGACAGTTTTAATTATGGCAAGTTAAGATGCATGCAGTCCTAACACAGAAGGGCTTGAAAAAGGTTCTGCTAGGAAAAAAAAGATGCTCAGTAATTTGATAGAAGAGCAGAAAGAGGAGATGGATGATAAAGCTTTGACAGCGATCCACTTGTGTCTGTTTGATAAGGTTTTGTGAGAGATGCTTTCAGAGAAGACAGCTGCTAGCTTGTGGTTGAAGTTGAAATCTTTGTAGATGATAAAGTTTTTACCAATAAGTTATATTTGAAGCATCGTTTATACATACTGCGCATGGTTGAAGGTACACTCATGAAAACTCATGTTGATGAATTTAATTTCATTATTACAGATTTAAAGTCTATTGATATTAAGATTGAAGAGAAAGATGAGGCCCTATTATTATTGTGTTCTTTACCTCCCTCTTATAAGTATTTTAGAGAAACCTTTTTTTTTCGATAGAGAAACTATATCCTTAGAAGATGTTAAAGCTGCATTATTTTCTAAGGATCTACTTGAAAAGCACATGTCTGAGAGTGTTATCAAAGGACAGGGTGATGCTTTAGTTGCCAGGAGAAGGTCTAATAATAGAGGTTCAGATAATAGTAGCCAGAAGTATAGGTCTAAGTCAAGAAATAAAATTTGACTTGTCATTACTGTAAGAAAAGGGGCATATTAAATCTGAATGTTATAAATTAAAAATAAAGAACAGAATAACAAATATGGTCAGGATCAGAAAAGATTGAAAAACAGGCAGAAGCTAATGTTGTGGAAGAAGATTCTGATGGTGCTGACTATATTCTTATTGCAATTAGTGATGCTTATTTAGAATAACTGGCTCATGGATTCGGCTTGTTCTTTCCACATATGTTCCAATAGGGATCGATTCTCTACCTATAAGACTGTAAGCAACAGAGTTATCCTAATGGGTAACAATGCAGTTTATAAAATTGTAGGGATAGGAACAATTCGAATTAGGATGCATGATGGTGTGGTGAGGACTTTGACAGATGTTCGGCATGTCCCTGAGATGAAGAAAAATCTAGTTTCTTTAGGTACTCTTGATGCTAAAGGGTACAAGTATTCATCTGAAGGTGGGTCATAAAGGTCAGTAGAGATGCCTTGATTGCTATGAAAGTAAAGAGACTGTTTTCAAATTTATATATCTTGCAGGGTGCTACTGTTATAGGTTCAATTGCAGTTTCTACATTTTTCATGTCTGACTCAGAGCTTACCAAGATGTGGCATATGAGATTTGGTCATATGGGTGAGAGAGGACTACTTTTAAGTAAGAGAGTTCTTTTTATGGTCAAAGTGTAGGAAAATGGATTTCTATGAGCATTGTATTCTTGAAAAGCAAAAAAGAGTTAGCTTCAGTACAGGAGTTCACAGAATAAAAGCTACTTTAGACTATATTCATTCTGACCTCTGAGAGCCTTCACGTGTTCCTTCCATAGGTGGTGCTCGGTATATGCTAACTTTTATTGATGATTACTCCAGAAAGACTTGGGTGTTCATACTGAAGCACAAGGGTGAAGTGTTCAAGAACTTCAAGTAGTGGAAGGTGATGATAGAGAAGCAGACTAGTAAGAAGATTAAGCGACTCAAAACTGATAATAGGCTAAAATTCTATTCTTCTGAGTTTGATGAATACTGTAAGAATGAAGGCATTATTAGACACAAGACTGTGAGGCACATACCATAGCAGAATGGGGTAGCTGAGCGTATGAATAGAACTTTATTGGAGAAAGCATGATGCATGCTTTTGAATACTGGCTTGTCTAGGTAGTTCTGGGCAGAAGCAGTCTCCACTGCAAGTTATTTGGTGAATAGATCTCCTGCTTCAGCTATCGAGTTCAAGACTCCTGAAGAGGTATGGTCCAATAATCCCCCTAATTATTTTAATTTGAGAGTATTTGGTTGTCTTGCATATGCTCATGTTAATGAAGGAAGCTAGAGCCTAGAGCTAAAAATATATTTTCTTGGCTATGCATCTGGGGTGAAAGGGTCGAGATTCTAGTGTTCTGATTCCAAATCATCAAAATTTATGATTAGTAGAGATGTTACTTTAATGAATATACTATGATTAATCCTAGACAGAAAATACTATTAGCCCTGAATCTACACAGATTAAAGGTAACATCAAGCAGGTGGAGCTAGGAGCAGTTGATTCTAATCCTTTGCAGGATTTTACTCCTGAGTTTCATTCAGAACAGATGCTAAAAGTTAATTCAGAGCAGACTTTACAATTAGATGAGCCTTACTGCATTGCCAAGCATAGACAGAGGAGGGAGATAAAGCCACCTGCCAGTTATAGTCATGTTGCACAATCTAGTCATGCTGATTTTGTTGCTTATGCTTTGTCTGTAGCTCAAGAGACAGGTGACACTGACGAGCCTTCTACATATGCAGAAGCAATTTTTGATATTGATTCTGCTAAGTGGTTAGTGGCCATGCATGAAGAGATTGAGTCTGCATAAGAATAATACTTGAAACTTGGTAAAACCATCTGAAGGAAAGAAGATTGTCGGTTGCAAGTGGATTTCAAGAAGAAAGAAGGTATCCCTGGAGTAGAAGATGCTAGATATAAAGCACATTTGATAGCTAAAGGCTACAGTCAAGTTGCTGGTATAGATTTTAATGATGTCTTCTCTTCAATAGTCAAGCATAGCTCTATTCGTGTGTTACTCTCCTTAGTTGCCATGCATAATTTGGAGTTAGAGCAGCTTGATATTAAGACAGCATTCTTACATGGAAAACTTGAAGAAACCATTTACATGCATCAGCCTAAAGGTTTGTTATTGAAGGCATGGAGGATCATGTATGCTTGCTCAAAAAATTGCTATACAGATTAAAACAGGCTTCTCGACAATGGTATAAGCGATTTGATTCTTTCATAATAGGTTGTGGTTATTTCAAAAGCAAATACGATAATTGTGTATACTTTAAAAAGCTTATTGATGGATCCTTTATTTATTTACTGTTGTATGTAGATGATATGCTTATTGCTGCTAAAGATATGTCTGAGATCGATAGGTTAAAATCATAGCTTAGCAGTGAGTTTGAGATGAAAGATTTGGGAGCAGTCAGAAAATTTTAATATGGAGATTTAGTGAGATCGGAAGGTAGGATTGCTTCATTTAACTCAAAAGAAGTATATTGAGAAAATATTAGAGTATTTCAATATGAAGGATGCCAAACCGGTTAGTACTCCACTTGCTGTCCATTTTAGGCTTTTAGTTAGTTTATCTCCTCAGTCAGATGATGAGAAAGATCAAATGTCTGGCATTTCTTACTCTAGTACTGTTGGCAGTCTTATGTATGCCATGATTTGTACTCATCCAAATATTTCACATGCAGTCAGTGTTGTTAGCAGATATAAGTCTAATCTTAGTAAAGAGCATTGGTACGCAGTGAAATGGATATTTAGATATTTGCGAGGTACTTCTGATGTTTATTTAGAGTTCGGAAGATATGGCAGCAATATGGTTGGTTTGTTGATTCTGATTTTGTAGGAGACCTTAATAAGAGGAGATCCATTACAGGTTATGTATTTGCTCTTGGTGGATGTGCTATTAGTTGGAAAGCTTCTTTACAGCCTATTGTTGCTTTATCGATAACAGAGGCTGAGTACATTGCAGTGACAGAAGCTATTAAAGAAGCTATTTGGCTGAGAGGCTTGTTTTGTGAACTCAGTTTGGTACATGATGTGACTGTTGTTTATTGTGATAGTCAGAGCGCTATCCATCTGACTAGAGATCAAATATTTTATCAGAGGACAAAGCATATTGACGTGAGGTAACATTTTATTCGTGATATTATTTCACAGGATGATGTTACTATAACTAAGATTGGTACTGCAGATAATCTAGCTGATATGTTAACAAAGTCTCTTCCAATTATCAAGTTCAAGCATTGCTTGGATTTGGTTGGTGTTTGCAGTATTTGAGTTTTTTTTTTCTCTCTCTTTTGAGAAGTAGTGGAGAAGATGGAGAAGATTTCTACTATATTTGATGTAGCTTGACCCAATTTTAAGCCAAGGTAGAGATTTGTTATGTGGCTCTAAAATAATGAGCTAAGTTTTCAATTTTATCATTTGGTATATTTGTTATGGTATCAATCTGACAGAATAATCCAAATCATATTGATCTTATAGAATCAAGTCAAGAAGGAAAGAAATGATAAAATCAATCCAAGATTTCAATAATCAAAGGTCAACTATGATCTTAGTAATTAAGAAAATTTGTTAAAGAAATCAGTCATAACCAGCAGTACGATTTTGGTAAGTATAAAAATTTATCAAGAGAATCAGTCATAACCGACAGTACGATTTTAGCAATTAAAAAAATCTATCAAGAGAATCGATCATAACCGACAGTATTATTTTTTGAATATTCTCTTCTATTTTCTCTCTCCTTATTATATATATTCCTATTCTATACCACCATCTGAAAGAAGGCAAGAGAGTGAGAGTTTTAGACTTGAGAGCTTTTCTTTTGTGTGAGATTTGGGTGTATTGAAATTTTGGGTTTGAGAGATAACTATTATTTTTGTACTTCATTTTATTATAGTGGAATTCTTTTGCTGTGTCCTCATCTGTGGAGTAGATACACTGCGAACCACGTAAATTACTATGTCAGTGTGATTTTTTCTTCTCTCTTTACTTCTCATATCTTTCGTAACATGAAATCTAAAGGATATTTAACTTTAGAGTCAAGTCGTGTGCCTTTTTTTTTCCTTTTTTTTTCTTCTTTTGTTGGAAAGAAATGCTATAGTCAAATTATCTAACCCTGAATTATGATAGTCCTTCCAAAGCCCCTACATAGCAGATTTGACTTGCAGTTCTAATCCCAACACATTAACCTTTATGTAGACATAATGGAAAACTGAACACATTTGGTTGACTAAACAATTAATTTCTCCATCAACTAATATTTGATTTAAGGGTTGTGCTACGATATTCTTTTAATATATTTTATAGAAAATGAAAAAACATCCTGGCCGTTGATTAGGTAAGGTTAATTAAGGTATTTGATTCCTATAGGTTACCAGCAGATAACGCATAATTTTTTTTTATTATTTTTTTTTTAATTTTTTGCGTGACGTCTCTATCCAGCATAGCACAACCCCATTCTCCATTCCTTCAGTGCCCCACTTTTCTTCGTCGCCCCTCCCCTCACTCGCAGCATCCCCTATCGGCGGCCTTCCACGGCGGCGGCCTCCCTGCACCGACAGCATTGCGGCCCCCTACTCTCCCCCGCCGCATACGAGCATCTCCAACCCCCAGAACCTCACCCGCTATGTCCTCATACCTATGGCCTCCCTACAACGGCAGCATTGCCGGCCCTACTCTTGCCGGCTGCCCTCTCCTGACACGGGCAGGCATTCCCCTTCGCCCCCTCCTCCCAGCACCACCCCCTTTGCCCCTCCTCTCACCGGCTGCCCCTCCTAACGTGAGCAAGCATTGCCCCTCTCATTTGGTGCCCCCTCCCTTTGCCGCACCCTCTTTTGCCCGCATCCGGCCATCTTCCACCCCAGACCCTCACCCACTGTGTTTCCGCACATGCAGCATCCCCTCGCCTTGATGGATTATCACCAAAATTTGATTTGAATCTAACTCATTTTATGGAGCCGAAAATAGCTCATTTCCGTCCAATTAATTTTAAGTTCAATATAGGTACAAATTGCTCAATTATGATTGAACCAAGCCTAGCTCGATGTCGGTGCGATCCTACCCTTAATGATTGAATCATTAAATCCATGCTTCGAACACAAGTCAAGCTCGATGTCCGCATTGATGATGCCTATGCACTTGATTGGACTGCTAAACCCATGCTCGGACCCCAAGCCTAGGTCGATATTAGCTCGATCGTACCCTTAAACCAATGCTAGAACCTAAGCCTAGGTCGATGTCATTGCGGTCCTACCTTAATGATTGAACCATTAACCCATGCTTCGAACATAAGTCAAGCTCGATGTCCGCACCGATGATACCTATGTAATTAATTGGACCGCTAAACTTATGATGTTGGCCCGATCTCAACCCAATCCTACCCTCTCTAGGTCGATGTCAATCCGATCCTACTCGGACACCGATGATATCTATCCATTTGATTGGACCACTAAATCTATACTCGAATCCAAGTCTAGGTCTATGTCAACCCAATCACACCTTCGAATCAATGATACATATACAATTGCAAGAACCACTAAACACATGCTCCAAACCTGATTCTACCCTAGCTCATGTCAAATTGGATGGAGATTAAAATGGCTCGACCATGATTTGGGTCAAGCTCGATGTCGGTGCGATCCCAAGCTAGTACCATAATACGTACCCTCTAGAGCCAACACCATGATACCAATAAGTCCCATGTAAGTCCGATCCTATGCGGGCACCAATGATACATATCCAATTGATTGAATCACTAAAACCATTCTTCAAATCCAAGTCAAGCTCGATATCGGCACCGATGATACCTATGCACTCGATTGGATCGATAAATCCATGCTCAGAATCTAAGTCAAGGTCGATGTCAACCCGATTGCACCCAATAATGGAATCCAAGTCTAGGTCAATGTAAGTCCGACCCTACTCGGGCACTCGAGTCAATCACCATTTCCATCCAGTCCCCAGCCGACACCATGCTACCGATAAACTCGATCTAATGTCAATGTCAGCCCGATCCAATAGCATGATATGTATCCTCTCGATCCGACCATCAAACATGTATGGCGAACCTGAGTCAACCATGATGTCGGTCCGATCTCAATCTGATCCCATGACATGTACCCACTTGATCCGACCATTAAACCCTTGTGTGGAAATTGAGCCAACCATGATATCAACCCGATCCCGAGCCGATACCATAATATGGACCTGCTAGTATCGACCGTTAAACCCATGAAGACTTTAAACACATGTCAATGATACTAATCCCCTCGACCCGATGTGACCATTAAACCATGATGGCCTGGGAAAGTATATTTACAAAAGAGAACTACTGAAGCTTTGTTTATGGTGTCAAAATAGGCTAACAGAGCCGTCTCATATTTTGGCTTTTGAAAATGGAGAATTTAAATTTGTTCTGAGGTTGTTAAAATTCAAACATCTTCTCTCTCAATCTCTCAGTCTCTTCAGAGCAGGGGCAAACATACAAGTATAACCAATTGATGGAATTCTACTCCATCCCAACATTGAAATCAGCAAGAAACTTGGCATTCATTACAGAGTTAAACAGAATATGCAGATTTGTATAAGATGTGACAAAGGAACAGCCAAAAGTTAGTACAAATTTGAATGAATCTGTAAAATCATCACACATGAAAATTATCACACCTGTAAATCATACACCTGAAAATTATCACACCTGTAAATCACAAAATATGCAGATTTGTACAAATTTATTAGATATGTACAAGTCTACTCAAATTCTTATTAAATCATAGACCTGTAAAAGGTTGTTGTTCTAGTATATGCACAATTGAACTATCACATATTCCTATCACATATTCTTGTCACGTGCCCAGTTTCTATCACACTTGTATACGAATATGCCTAGTTTCTATCACAAGTTTCTGTCTCAAATTACTGTCATATGCCCAATTTCTGCAGGAATTGTCTTGGTGCCAACGTCATGGCATCCCAATAGGCCATGTACATCAACATAAAAACACCACATGCAGATCTACACCAAGCAAGGAACAATGAATCTGAAGCTGCTATGTATACATAGATATATAAGATATATTTAATGCAGACCTACCTATCATATTGCATTGGGATAGAATCAATCACATCAATAGGCCATGATGTAACATTCAGATCAACTGCCAAATCTGCCAAACCCAGTGTATTGCCACATCCTATCCACTTGATTGGGTTTGGGTATTTGACACAATATTTCCTCCCCTTTATCACTTAATCATACTATGCAATGCAAACCCAATGTACCATCACATCCTATGCACTATTAAATTATCAAGTATAATGGCCAATCGTCTCGGAGAGCACCTCAAATCTGTTGCTAAATCAATATCTTTTATTGAGCTTGCATCTTACATGGAACTCATTTCCTATATAGTTCATAAATAAAGATTAATTCAGATGTACCGCACTGTATATATGATGATAATGCAATCAAGAGGCTGTATATATGATGTATATGAATTGAAAGTTAAGATTAATCATACATGTAGACTATAAGGGAAAAAAACACAATAGACTGCAATGCAGTGGGTTGATGTGCCCTGCTGGTTGGTTGTGAATATTGGATATGAGTTGTGCTCATCCTGTAGGTTAGTAAAAGAGAAATCTAAGATAAAAATGATCACAGAAAATTATTTGATAGTATTTTGTTCAGTACTTGAGTTTATTATGACAATAATAAAGAAAGTGCCATATTACCGGCCATGGTTTCAGACAGGGGATGGAAGAGATGCTTGCAAGGTAGCTCTTGGAGTCTGTCATCTATAACAAAGTTCTCCTGGCAAGTAGCACAATGTGTTTCTGTGCCCAAACTAGGAATGACTTCCTCAGTCACATTAATAACTAGAAGATTAGCAGCAACTTCTTTTGAGGCAGGTGGTGGTCGCTGCGGCCCAGCACCAATTTCCTGAAAACATGAGGGATGTATAGGTTTTAATAGTCACCTTAAGAAATGAAATTAAATCTCATTTAGGCACATCAACTGCTGCTAAAACCTACATTTTTCTCCTGATTTTAACATATTTGCCCGGCTGATTCTGTGAACACATAAGAGACCTAGACTAATGAGTCTTTTTTCAGAATATGAATTCCCCAGCTCCCTAGAATTTTCTTCTCTTGAAAGACCTAGAATTAAATTGTAATCATCCAAAGAGGATACTTTATTGGTACACTGTAAGCATTCTATACCCTAATCTTAGTCTTATAAGAAATTATATATAACTAAAAGAAACATATGGTGTTACCATGATATTAAAACGCATGCTCATACCTGCGCTTAAGCTTCAATAACATTATCCAGGTTTAGAAAGCTATTGATTTCTTGCATATTGTTAATTAGTTCTCCAACAGATTCAAGAATGACAAACACTCTAGCATTTTCAGTTGCATCATTGTTTAGATTAATAAAGATGAATTCTTCTTTCTTTCTTTCTTAGATTGCAGTTTATAAAGCTTCAGTAGCCTGAGTTAACCAAA
>KE507202.1:19571-31457 GCA_000441515.1 Elaeis oleifera
AAACAAACCACAACATACACACCCAAAACATTCTACTGCAATCACAATCACCTTGAAAGTTTTTTTGAAAGGACTTCAAACGACAGCAGTTACACGAAC
Organism: Elaeis oleifera; assembly: GCA_000441515.1. Classification (NCBI taxonomy): domain Eukaryota; kingdom Viridiplantae; phylum Streptophyta; class Magnoliopsida; order Arecales; family Arecaceae; genus Elaeis; species Elaeis oleifera. The sequence continues at coordinate 19,671 of KE507202.1, forward strand.
ACATAAACCAATCAAATGAATTAAAATAATTTCATAAGAGACCACTTACTGTTTGATGAAAGAACTAGGGGAAAATGATGGACGGAGAGTGGCTTGGAATTTTGTCGAACAGGTGGTCAGCAAAAATAGTAGAAGGTATTCTTGGATGATCAGTCGACCGAAACAATGCTTAATGGGGAAAGACATCCTCCGATAGAGAACACCAATATAGCAATGATCCCATGAACTCACGACATCATGCCTACCGCCGCACGCCGCCGACAAACACCAACAAGAAGATGACACATTCTCTATGCCTCCCGGATGAGCACCAATGTCTGGTTGCCACGATCTAGCATCTTTGCTGCTTCTTGAGTAGAGCTATCAAAATGGGCAGGCCCAGTCTGGCCCTAACCCATGTGGGCTGTGAGTATGGGGCTGGACTGGGCTCGACCACTTGTTAAAATGGGCTAGAAAAACCCAGCCCGACCTTAGCCCACGTGGACTATGGGTTAGGTCGGGCCAGCCCACTTGTTTTTTCTTTTTTTCCTCGTTTCTTGGTTTCTCCCTTCCCTTCCTCTCAAGTCCCACCCTCCAACCCCGACTGATCCTCCACCCCACCTTTCTCTACCGACAGTCGACCTGCACCCAACCCCTTCGGTCCGCCACTCGTGGGGAGGAGGCGGTGGCGCCGGAGAGGGAAGCACCGATGGGGGATACGTTCGGCCCTTGACTTCTCCACTCGATAACCAAATCTCTCTCCATTCCAGTGATCAAGCCCTCAACCTCGCCCATCCTGCGGTTGCCGGCGGCATGAATCCACCACCATCGGTAGTGGCTACGCCGTTCCTCATGGGGTATTCCCTCTCTCTGCTCGCCATATCCGCCACCCTCCTCGTCGGTGCCGGATGCCTCACCTTGGGTTACCTCCTTGCCTTCGCCTCACCATCCTCTCGCGACAGTGACCACAACAAAAGGAGGAAGACGGTCGGACTCCACCTCCTCTCCTAGGCCCAGACCATTGTCTCCAGGATCAGTGCGATCGTCGTGGCTACTGCCGCGGAGATAGGGGACATGGAGAGGACCAGGCAGAAGAAGCCTGCCCTCCTTGAGATTGAGAACCTCATTGATGTTCTCAAAGACTTCAAAATGATGATCTATCCTTCCAAAGCCCTCAAATAATTTGAAGCTTTTCCAGAATTTCTTTGCCGCACTGGCGGGGGGAGGTGCGGAGGAGGTGGGACCACCGAGGAGGGAGGGGAGGGCACGGAGGAGGTCGGGCACGATGCATCATTGCTGCTGTATCACGATCGAAGCAAAAGAAGGAGGGGAGACCGGAGGATAGAAGGAAATCCCAAAAAAAAAATCAAGTAGGCCGGCCACGGGCTAACTTGGTCCTAACCTGATTCAGCCCATGGGCTATGGGGGCCGGGCCAGAAAGCCCACTTGCAAAAATGGATTAGAATTTTCTGGCCTGATCTGACTTAGGAGTAGGGGGCAATTGTTAGGACAAATTAACCGACCCCCGACTCTGACTCTATATCGACCAAATGAACATATTACGCCGACTCACAATCGGTTGACCGATCGAGAGTCGGCTATTATCGACCAACAATAGATGACTTAATTAATCTCTGACCGAGCACCATCGGCATATCAGAGTTACCAGTCGATTGACATTCGGATCTTCTACCGACTTATCAATATTACCGACATACAGTCGGCTTATTTGCTCAACATATCCTAACCGTTATGAACGGTTATCAACTACTTGTCATGGCCATTAGTGGAAACAAACAACCCACTAACTCCACAATTATAGCCTGATAATTTAGCGATATAAAAAGCGGACCATGTGCTCGACGATTACATTAGAATCATCTATAAAAGGAGAGGTAAACGAGCAGCATGGGTAAGACAATTTTGGGCCAAGACTTTGCTACACTACACATTCTTATTTACTGTTCACCAACCCCTCTCTGACTTAAGCATTAGAGGGTTTTTGTCGAATACAACTCCAATCTGTGAGGACTTCATCTTGCAGGTGCTCTTCACCGACGACAGACGACAGGAAGTTGGCTGCAACAGATTGGCGCACCAGGTAGGAGGAAGCCACAGTCAATCATATCGAGAGCCAGAGCTCAACACTCGACTAGATCGACAAGACAGTCTTCCCATCGAAAAAATGTTCCTCCCCCATCTCCGGTGGTAGAGCCCAATTCCTCATATCCTGTGGTCACCACGGACGCACAGATTGCTGCACTCATACAGTAAATAAAAGTTTTGACTGAGACGATTCAAAGCCTCCAGCAACAGCAAACCTAGCAGCAGCAACAACCGTCGGTGGAGCAATCAATGGCTCAGTCAGTGCCGTTTAGGCATAGCCACCATCCTCCACATCACTCGCCCTCCTCATCTTCAGAGCGATCATCTCGACACTCCCACCAAGATAGACAATCATATTCTCGGCACTCTCATCGTGCCACCCATCATTCATGGTGTTCTCCCTCTCCTTCTCGTGTTCACAACATCAAGAAGAGAAAATGGCCACGGACGCCTTCTGCTTCTCCTTCTTCGAGTTCTTCAGGAGGTTCCACCCTCGGAGTTTTCCAGCAATGGTGACTTGACGACTATGAATACAAGTTTCGAAAATTGATCGTCAGCTCGCTCGAGTTCAAGTGGAAGATCGAAAGTCCTCCAACGACTACGACTTCCACGCTGTCCAGCCTCTCTCTCGGTGCATCTTGGATGAACTAATTTTCTCTCGATTCAAATATCACAAATGGAGTCATACGATGGCTCCACTGATCCGATCGACCACTTGGAGAGCTATAAGGTCTCATGATGATCCAGAGGGCAACCGATGCCCTCTTATGCATTGGCTTCTCAGCAACTCTTCAGAAGGCTGCTCGAGCCTGGTATTTCGGGCTTCAGTCGGAGAGCATTAACTTTTCAAGCAGCTTGAGCATTCTTTCATGGCCTACTTCAGCACAAGCCAAAGACCGTCACGGATATCTGACAGTCTCTTCTCAATCAAGCAAGATGAGACAGAGATACTGAGAGACTTTGTGGCTCGTTTCAATACAGCCATACTTGAGGTCAGGGATCTTAATGAAGACATGACTATATCGACTATGAAAAGGGTTTGAGGAGATCCAGATTTACTTACTCTCTCGACAAACTCTTCCTTGGACCTATGCTGAACTTTTAGAGTGCATGTACAAGTATATTCGTGCGGATGAAGCTGCTTTTGATCGATGCCAAACAGATGAAAAAGATCAGAAGAAGAAACAAAAGAAAAGTGAAGCTCCGACTGAATCAAGTAGACCGACTGTCAATAAGCGAACTTCACTTCGAACACAGAGTCCGAAGTCAAACTATGACAGGTATGACTCTTACACTCCTCTCTTTGCTCCTCGTGCGCAGATCCTGAAGGAGATCGAAGAAGAAAAGACTTACGACACCCCACCAATGAAAGCACCATCGAGGAGCCGAGATAGGAAGAAGCACTATCAGTTCCATCATGATCATGGTCACAATATCGAACAGTGCATCCAGCTCAGGGACAAGATAGAAGCTCTGATTCGATGAGGCTACCTCAGAAAATTTTGAAAGGATCAACCGACTCAACCTCCTACTAACCGACAACCTCAGCCACAAATTGAGGAGACTATCAACAATCGACCGACTGCAGGAGTAATCAACATGATCTCCAGGCTATCAAGCTGGAGGGCATCTTTCGAAGAAGAGTCGGTGAAGAAATAATGACTCGATAATGTAATTACTTTTCAAAAGAAGATGTTCGAAAAATTCAAACTCCCCATGATGATGCTGTCGTTGTTTCGACAACGATAGCTAATTATGATGTAAAAAAATTTATAGATAATGAAAGCTCAACAGATATTTGTTTTACTCAATTTTCTCTCGAATGTGACTATCGACTGATCGACTCAGAAGAGTCTCAATGCCATTGGTCGGTTTCACTGGAGATACTGTTATTGTGGAAGAGAAAATTACTCTTTCCTTAACCATGAGAACTGAACCGCAACAAACTACTGTACTCTTGACATTCACGGTTGTCCAAGTTACTTCGGCTTATAATGTCATACTTGGATGACTTGAACTTAACGCCCTGAGAGTAATAGTCTCGACATATCATCTGTTAGTCTGATTTTCGATAAGAAATGGAGTCGGAGAGATGCGTAGAGATCAACAATTTGCTCGACGCTGCTTCCTAGTTTTCACACAAAATAATAACCGAAGACTCTGTCCATTGATAAATTGGACCACAGAAAAAATGAACAGAGAGGTGAACCAGCCGAACAACTAGTTTCATCCCATTAAAAAGAAGATCTTGAGAAGACGGTCCAAATTGGATCGTAGATGTCTGATCCAGAGCGACAACAATTAATAAATTTACTGAGGGCAAATGCTGACGTTTTTGCTTGGTCGGCAACAAACATGTCAAAAATTTCTCCGAAAGTAATAACTCATCGACTCAATATTAACCCGAAGGTCAAGCCGGTGAGATAGAAAAAAGATCTTTTACTTCTAAAAGACAGAAAGTCATCGATGAAGAAGTCGACAAGCTCCTCGCAGCTGACTTCATCAGGAAAGCTACTTATTCTGATTGACTCGTCAATATAGTGATGGTGAGAAAGATCAATAAGAAATGAAAATCTACATCAACTACACAAATTTGAACGAAGCTTGTCTGAAGGACAGTTTTCTTTACCAAAGATTGATCAACTAGTTGATGCGACTTTGAATCATCGACTCTTAAATTTCATGGACACCTTTGTAGGCTACAATCAGATTCAGATGGCATCTAAAGATGAGGAGTATACAGCCTTTGTAACCGATAAAGGTATCTACTGCTATAAAGTAATGCCTTTCGGTTTAAAAATATCGAAGCCACTTACCAACGGCTTGTCAATAAGATCTTCAAAGCACATATCAGGCGAAATATAGAAGTTTATGTGGATGACATGTTGGTGAAAAGCCCCCAAACTTCAGATCATATTTAGAACCTGGAAGAAGCTTTCAGCACACTTTGATGACATCAGATGAAGTTAAATCTGACTAAATGTGCGTTTGGAATGACTTTCGAAATTTTTTAGATTTCTTGTATCACAACGAAGAATCGAGACCAATCTCGAAAAGATAAAAGTCATAATCAACATGAAGCACCCGAGCTCAAAGAAGAAATACAGTAACTCAATAGAAGGATCGTCGTACTTAGTCGATTTATTTCGAGATCGATCGAAAGATACTTATCTTTTTTCAAGACCCTGCAGCAAACAAGGATTTCTTATGGTCGGATGAATGCCGGCAATCCTTTGAAGATCTAAAAAAATATCTTGCATCCCCACCACTACTGACAAAACTAAAGGTAGGAGAAACTCTGTATCTCTACTTGGCAACTTCAATGGAAGCGGTCAATTCGGTACTCATCCAAGAAGATAAAAATCGAATTCAACGACTGATTTACTATACCAGCAAGGTGCTTCACAATACCGAAGTGAGATATTTGAGGGTGGAGAAAATGATCTACGCTCTAATCATATCATCGCAACGACTTCGCCCGTACTTTCAAGCACACCCCATCGTTGTCTTGACAGACCAGCCATTGAAGGCAATCCTGCATCGACTTGATACATCGGATCGAATGACAAAGTGGGCAATAAAGCTTGATAAATTTGATATACAATATCACCCACGGCCATCAATGAAGGCGTAAGTTTTGACTGACTTTATCGCCGAATGTACAATATCTGATAATAAATCTGAAGACGAAGCTGATGACAAAATAAAATAGGCCACGACTCTTGAACCCAACTTGACGTCGGCATGGGTGCTACATATTGATGGGACATCTAATGCACAAGGCAGTGGAGCTGGTCTCATCCTTACAAATTTTGAAGAGGTTATTACCGAATATACCCTTCGATTCAATTTCAAAGCTTCGAATAATCAAACCGAATATGAAGCACTCTTAGCCGGCTTAAAAATTATCAGGGAGCTTGACATCGATAGCCTAAAGGTCTTCACCGATTCGTAATTAATTACTGGATAGGTTAAGGGCGAGTTTGAAGTCCGAGACCCTATTATGATAAAATATCTTCAGAAGGTGAAAGATCTCACTTTAACATTAAAGTATTTTGAAATCTTTCATATCCCAAGGATAGAAAATACTCGAACCGATGTACTTTCACGACTCGTAACTACTTTCTTCAACTCGCTGGGTCGGACATTCGTCGAATGTCTCGAACAGTCGAGTATTAATAAAGTCAAGAAAGTGCTACAACTCACTGATGAACCAAGCTAGATTGATCTGATTGTCCACTACTTGACTGATGGGACTCTCTCTGCTGATCCCTCAGAAGCCAAACGATTTAGATAGATGGCCTCTCAATACATTTTAATGAATGGTCATCTATACAAAAGGTCGTTCCCTCTTTTCTTATTGAAGTGTTTGGGTCCAACAGATGTCGATTATGCACTCAGAGAGGTTCATGAAGGGATTTGTGAAAATCACTTGGGGGGCAAAACTCTAGCTTATAAGATCCTACGATAAAGATATAATTGGCCCACTATGAAGAAAGATATGGCTGAACTTATCCGAAGGTGTGAACCATGTCAGAGATATGCAAATATACAACACCAACCGATGAGTCAGTTAACATCAATTGTTGCGCCATGATCCTTCACACAATGAGAGATTGACATACTTGATTCTTTCCTCCGACATCTGGTCAGAGGAAGTTCATAGTGGTCGCCATCGATTACTTCATCAAGTGGATGGAAGCTGAATCTCTGGCACAAATCACTGAGAGCAAGATAGAGGACTTCATTCAGAAATCAATTATATATAGATTTATTTTGCCACACACCATCATCACTGAAAATGGTCGGCAATTCGACAATCAAATTTTAAAGAGTTCTGTGCAAAATTTATATTACGCATAAACTCACATCAGTCGGCCATCCAAAATCCAACGGAGAGGTGGAAGTAACCAATCGAACAATCTACATGGACTCAAAATCAGACTGAATGAAGCTAAAGGCCTCTGGATAGAAGAACTATATCCAGTCTTATGAGCATACCGAACGACCCCTCGTATACCAATGGGAGAATCGTCATTCATTTTAGCCTATGGAACAGAAGTGATGATCCCACTTGAAATCGAATTACCTTCAACAAGGGTTGAGCAATACAGCGAGCCAAGCAATTTCGAATGTCGGAGAGCCGATCTAGATCTACTTTCAGAAGTTCGACAGCAAGCTCAACTTTGGATAGCAGCCTATCGGCAAAGGATAGCCCGATATTATAATACAAAGTTAAACCGAAGGTCTTCCATCTTGGAGGTCTGATCTTAAGGAAAGCAGAAGTCTCAAGACCTTTTGATCAGAGAAAGTTATCTCCGAACTGGAAAGAATCCTACAGAATAACGGAGACACATCGATCGGACGCATATCGACTAAAAACTCTGGAGGAAATAACCATTCCTCGAATATGGAATGTAGACAACTTGAAAATGTATTATCAATAAAGTTGTCCGTGTATACATTATTCAGAATGAAATATTGAATTTTAGAATCATAAGTTTCAGCCAACTATAAAGTGATAATGGATCGACAGATGGACGATCAATTCATCGATTATCGACTATATTTTGATTTTCTACTGTAAAAATCGACATATCAATTATACTTTGGCTTTCACTGTAAAAGCCACAATACCGACTTTATCTCGGTATCGAATATATTTTGACTTTTCACTATAAAAGCCGATCATAGTCGAATGACTATTATGCCGACTTAGTCTTAACTAAACAGAATGCTATGTCAATACGACCAAGATCGGATTGAAATTATACCGACTTGACTACGGTCAGTCGAAGAATTTTTGGCTTGCCATCGATTATCAAAAAACTTGACATACTATCCTAACTAAAGTCGGACATACGGTATTCAACTTATTACCGTCTATCTTAATGCTTAAAAGTACATCAAATGGATATCTGACCAATGGACAATTCTCCAAGTACTGTTGAACATATGATTTATCAATTGATTTTGGTAGTTAAATGGATATTCGACTAACAGACGAATTCTACAAGTACTATCAAACGTTCAGTTTGCCGATTGATATTCGGTAATTCAATAATTACTCTACAATATTACAAACACACAGAAGAGAGTTTATACTTAGAAATTTTTTTTTATTCATTGAAAAGAGAAGATTGCAAAATTAGATCGAAGTCCGATTATAAGTAATTGATTACAAAAAAAAAATACACCGATCATCAGTCACCATCTCCATCTCTTTGCTCCGATGTAGCATCGAGGACTTGGACAACTTCTTGTGTTGTCGGTGCTCCATCTTGAGTCGGTGCGACATCTTCTTCAGCAGCTCTATCTTTTGATGCTGAAGAATGATGCTGCTCAAGTCAAGATCCGGGTATAATTTTTCGATCGCATCTCGATCGTCCTCATATCCGACATAGTAAGAAGTGAACCCGCCTTCGAGGATCTCTTCTTTGAATTCTTCTGAATTCTTGAAATCCTCGATTGCTCAGTTCAGAGCCTCCCTTACTGACTCTGCTTCCGTCCTAGCCAACTCTGCATCATCTCTTGTGGAAGCTGATTCCTCATCAGCAAGTGCCAACCTTTCCAGGCTGGCTCGATGTCGTCCACGTTCGGCTTCAAGTTCGAGGATGCACCCATCTCTTTCTCATCGAAGTCGGTGGATGGAATATTTTTTGCTCTTAATCTGCAATTCAAGAGCCAAGATGTTTTGATGAGCCAACTCAAGTTCAGCTCCAGAGGATTGAAGGTCGACGAACAGACAGGAGCCTTCCTCCTGAAGCTTCGCCTCTCGCTCGGCCACCGCCCGAAGTTGCTCAAGGGCAGCCGCCTTCTCGCATTGACGGCCGCCACTTTATTCATCCATGTCCGATGAAAGTTGGCAACCTTCCCGTAGTCGGCCTCCAGATCGAACATGTCACATACCAACTGCAAACAGAGGATACGTCGGATCAGATCACAAAAAAAAATGTGAAAGAAACTTACCCCGAGTATCATCAGGTAAAAGAAGAGAACATCTCGGTGACAGTTCTATTTTTTTGTTCTCTCGATCGATTGGGAGAAGAGTAGCTTAGATGAGCTGCCTGGCCAATATCGGATTGGTCAAGGCCAACTCATCCTTGGACACTCTGATGTCAAAGTGAACCATGTGACTCGCCGACATTGCATCATTCGCCAAAATTGTCGGTGCCTTCCCCCGATCTTCTATCGGCGGTCCCACATTTGAAAATACAGAGAAGCTAGAGCTTGACTGCACTCGAGAGAACCTCACTGGGGGAGCGACTGGCGCAGCCATTGATTGTTCAGGTTCCACCGCAGCCTCCACCTTGGCCCGAATCTCAGTTGGTAGAGCTATCAATGTTGCTGCGACAGCCCCGTTTTGTCTTGTAGCCCCCTCTTCAGCAGACGACATGTTGGGGAGCACTATCAGGGCTGACAGTGCCAGAATCGGCTCAGGAACCGATATCGATGGTACGTCAGGTTTTCTCCTCGGCACAAATGTAGTTGCCCGACCCTTCTTCGACGATCGGAAGGGTCCAGCTTCGGATGCCGTTGCCCTCTTCTTGGCAGTTGCTGGCGAATATCGGCGGTTGATATTCGCGGCCTTGGCTGCATAGCTGCAATCGAAACAAAAAAATCAGTACAATTCAGAAATAAATGACCGAACTATGATCGGCATCGTAGAGAGCTTATTCGGTCATCAGCTCTCTCTGCGGTGAAACAACCATGTCTTTCAATCGATGAAAGTCTTCCCAATCGTCGACCTCCACCCGACTGTTCTCGTTGGGATCAATCCTCGGATCACCCCAGCGTGAAGGAAAGCCCCAGGGAAGAGATGACGCAACAAAAAGAATTGGTTATCCATCTGTGAATAGATGATGAAAGATCGGTAATGAAGGAAAGATCTTTTCTTGGATTGAAGAACCACCAACCTTTGGCCTTAGGATGGGGACAGAGAATAAAGAAGATGCGAAAAAGAGAAAGACGAGGCTCGGTCGGTGTTAACCGACACAATAAAGCAAAGCTAATTATAAGCCGAACCGAATTCGGTGCCAGCTGAGCGGGACAGAGATCATAATAGTCCAAAAGATTTCAGATGAACTCTGAAATCAAAAATCGAAGATCCATCCGAAGGTCTTCGACATAGAAGGCCACCTGACCCGAAGGAGGGGAGCTCACCCGACCATCAGCACCATGTGCAAAGAGTTGATATTGCTCCAAAATATGATATTATTTTCGGAGCCGTTCAACATTAGGTTAGGATAGTGAAGAAGCCTCCACTTTCGGATCTGGTGGAGAGTCGTCGGTCGGATTCTCCGACTGACTATCCCGAGAAGAAGAAGCCCTAGACATGGGAGAAGAAGACTAAAGAGAACAAAAGGAGATGGACCCAAGGAAAAGGACAAGAACACTTGACCTGAAAACCAAGAAAGAAGATGAAGAAAAGACTCTGGAGTTCTCTAGTGCTGGGGCGATCCTCCGGCAGAGCTTCCACAGTAGAAGACAATGACAAAATGTAAAGTAAAAGTTTGGCCGAAAGCAACCCTATATATAGGATCCCTCAACGGTCAGGATGGAAGAGATCAAATCGGAGTCTCATCAGATGACGACACATGGCGACATCCGAACTGATCATTGATCGGACAGTTCGATGCAGCTGCTCCTGATCGTGCCACCTCACCGTCATCCGCATAAACAGCTCCGATCCAATGACATTCGGACACGTGACCAAAATCTACTAGTCAAGATCATATCGTCCGACATCGAATTATCTTTCTGAAACGACGTTCGATACAGACATCTGATACTAAATTATCCTATCGACATGATAACCTAATAATGATTTTACAGCCACTGAAACGACAAAACAACTAGAGAATTCTTGACTAGTAGTCAAGTCGGGGCTCGAGGTAACACGTAATGACTCCCTTTGTCTAACCTGACAGACCATGTGATAATATACACGTCGAATCACCTTGGACTTGGGAGTGGGGGGCAATTGTTGGGGCAAATCAACCGACCTCTGACTTTGACTCTACATCGGTTGAATGAACATATTATGCCGACTCACAATCGATTGACCGATCGAGAGTCAGCTATTATCGACCAACAATAGATGACTTAATTAACCTCCGATCGAAAACCATCGGTATATCAGAGTTACCAGCCGATGGACATTCGGATCTTCTACCGACTTATCAATATTATCGACATACAGTCAGCTTATCTGCTCAACATATCCTAACCATTATGAACAGTTATCAACTACGTGTCATGGCTATTAGTGGGAATAAACAACCCACTAACTCCATAATTATAGCCCGATAATTTAGCGACATAAAAAGCGAGACCATGTGCTCGACAGTAACATCAGAATCATCTATAAAAGAAGAGGTAAACGAGCAGCACAGATAAGATAATTCTAGGGATGGCAAAATTGATCCGACCCGATGGGTATACACCCTATCCAAATCCGATCAAACCCGAAAATAGGGTTTGACCAGGTTTGGGTTCGGGTTTGGGTAAAACCCGAAACTATAGTACGGGTATGGGTAGGGTATGGGTAGTGCTATTTTTTATCCGAACCCGAACCCGATCCGAACCTATGGGTATGGGTAATACCCGAACCCATATCCGAACCCATATCCGAATATATATATATATACATATATATATATATACATATCCGAATATATATATATATACATATACATATAT
>KE507202.1:37811-53335 GCA_000441515.1 Elaeis oleifera
GACCATCTCGCTCACACCCATATAAAATTTAGATACCAAGCCGACACTTTCTTCTCTTATTGATCGGTGAATGCTTCACACCCACGTCGATCTCTACTATCCTCAGTCACTTCAAATCTCAATTGATCCACTTTGTGAGTTTATCTTTGTCTCTATCTTTCTCTCAAATATATATTTTTTAATAAACTTTCTACTGAATCCGTTAGGATCAGTCAAAGAAAAAATGACTGATTTTGTTTTTGATAAATATTATAGTTGATTTTGATTGAAACATATTTTAAATCCGTTCACATATTTATTTTTATTTTTTAATAATATTAATTTATTTATATATTTAAAATATAAATTTTGAATTAAGAATGCCGAAGAAAGTGATTAAGAAGAAAACCTGTTGATTAGAATTAGTTGGTGTACACCTTTTTCTCGTAGCACTAAGTGCTAATGTTATAGAAATCAGCATTACAAAACTGTGTACCAGATTATAAGCATTAAGGGGATAGAATTTACAAATAAAATATGCTAGGAGGCAAAATAAAAGGGCTGGTACAAGTCCAGTTTGCAAGCATTATAAGTAATAGATACAGTACAAACAAAAACAGAAAATAAGTAGTAATGGAATAGTTGATTCCCTCTGTTTTTGGCATTTTATTAATTGCCATGGTTGGATCTGAAATAAAATACTTAAAATGGAACTGTGCAGTTCATAGTTTCTATGTTGGTTTGTGGGTTACATTTATAGTATTAAATGACTGATGATTTATTGATTCCATATAGTTAAATTTTGGAACATTTATGTTTAACTTAAGGCTGTATTCTTAATTCTAGTCAAGATTGTTTTGACAATAATCACTGCATTTCTTAATTCTCACATCAGTGACTTTTAATAGTTTCAACTTCTAGGTAGCACCTGAATGGTTACACCAATGAACTAAAATTGGGGCAGTCTAGCTACTGTTATTAACAAATTTTGGTATCTCCTTATTTCTGCTCATGCTTCTTGTGGTAGTGAAGCACTTCATATATAAGTAGCTGAGATGCTGGTTTTTATACTTTAATTTGCCTAAATTAAATAATGACTTGGTGTTTCTCTATGGTGAGAAAATTGATGACTTGGTCAATTAAAGCTTTTCGAGGCAAAATAATTGTCTACCACTAAGTTATGTTCTTTGTAGAAAATGTCATAGTACAAGTTTGATATTTATACTATAGCATTAGTTATGTAGATTTGATCCAAACTATATAATTTTTATTTTAAAACCACAAGTTTTTGACTCAAACTCATAGTTTCAATTCTATATTTTCTTTCTGACAGTTCCTGCAGTTAGGTTAACTTATTTCTCGATCAACTTTCTAAAGCAAATATACAACATTATTACGGACAAATAGTGGATCCATCAACCTAGGTGTGTGTGTCTATATATATATATATTCTGATATCGAATATCAATTTTTTTATTTAATTTCTTACTTTAATTTATCCTTCTTTATCATCTATTAATTTAGGGCGAGCAATGCATACTTGGAAGGATTGAACAAATTTCTAGATTTTGCATTTATTAATGCATCTCTTGAGACATTGCACAAGAAAAAGATACTATGTCCATGCAAAAATTGTAGTAACAACATATGGAAGACTCGAGAAGATGTATATGACCATCTCGTATGCAATGGATTTCTTAAAGGATACACTACTTGGATATTCTATGGGGAAGCCACACCTTCTTTTACATCTGCTCATGCTTGTTATGATCAGGATGAATCAGATCAACATGATGGCATATATGAGATGTTACAAGATGCATTTCCAGCTCTAAATGCAAATAATGTGGTAGAAATTTAACTAATGAGTATATAGAGGAGCTTAATGTTGAAGCCAGAAAATTTTATAAATTGGTTGAAGAGGCCAGCTAAGAATTGTATCTAGGTTGCAAGAAATTTAGTAAGTTGGAATTTATAGTTCAATTACTTCATATAAAGTATTCGAATGGTTGGAGTAACAAATCATTTACCCTATTACCTTAGTTACTAAAAAAGCACTTCCAGATGGTGAGACATTGCCGCATACATATTATGAAGCAAAAAAGATAATTGAAAACTTTGGATTGGGTTATAACAAGATTCATACATGTCCCAATGATTGCATGCTTTATTGGAAAGAATTCGAGAATGCATCCTCATGTGCCATTTTGTGGGGCTTCAAGGTGGAGAGCATCTGACAAGTCCTTGGATGATGATGTATCATCATCATCCAAAATAAAGGTCAAATTCCTGTAAAAGTTCTACGCCACTTTCTCTTAAAATTGAGACTTCAGAGACTATTCATGTCATCAAAGACAGCCTCATTAATGACATGGCATCAAGAAAGTAGATCACATGATGGGAGGTTGAGGCACCCAGTAGACTCTCCAGCTTGGAAAGCATTTGATTACTTGCATCCATCTTTCTCCATCGAATCTCGAAATATTAGACTTAGATTAGCAAGTGATGGTTTTAGCCCCTTTCGAACAATGAACATTCCTCATAGCACATGGCCAGTTGTTTTAATACCATATAACTTGCCTCCATGGCTTTGCATGAAGCAACCATATCTTTTGTTATCTTTACTAATTGCTTTCTTCTTTTTTTTTTATTTTTTTTCTGTGTCCTATCCTTTTTTTTTTTCTGTGACTGGATGGATGGGTTTTTTTATTTTTCTTTTTTTCCTGTGTCCTGTCTTTTTTTTTCTTGTGGCTGACTGATGGGGGATAGGTGAGGATTGAAAACGTCATTTGGAATGGCATTTTCAAAATGCCATTCCATGTGATATTTCAAAGGAGAGGTCCAGGGAGAAGGTCCACGGAGGATAGAGGAGGAGGTGATGTGGAGTGAAGAATCATCATTTGAAATGATATTTCTATCAGAAAATATCATTCCAAATGGTATTTTATGGTTTTGCATTATTTTGTAAATAAGTTGAAAGATGCATTATTTTGTAAATTTTTTTTTTAATTTATTTAGGTAATGGACTTGATCGGCCTGGATATATGATAGATTAAAAATATATCATTTCAAACCCAATCCCTTTTTATGCAGGCTAAAAACTCGCATCCAAACTCGATCATTTACTAAACAAATATTCTAGCTCAATCTATAATGGGTTGAAATAAGATAAATGAGTTAAACGGTTAAGTATTGCCATCGAGTGCCATCCATGGGTACAATACCAAACCGGTTCACTCGACCACAACCGACAACATTTCAAGCAAGTCGGTTTCGGCTCAATACATTTAAACACCCGGTGAGACCCAAACTAAATTTAAAACAGACCGGCAACGGCTCAGGTGTCGGTCCGATCCGACAGGGGCACTGAATCAAATGGCTCTCGGTATAAATTGCTCAAGATCCCAAACCCTAGCTAGGCTTTTCATTTCTTCTCGCTTCCGTCAAGCCCGAGCCGCACGAGAGGAGCAGAGTGAGGGGGAAAAATGCCCGCCGGCCATGGGGTCCGATCGAGGACGAGGGATCTCTTCTCGCGGCCATTCAGGAAGAAGGGTTATATCCCACTGACGACGTACCTCCGGACCTACAAGATCGGCGACTACGTCGACGTCAAGGTGAACGGCGCCGTCCACAAGGGGATGCCCCACAAGTTCTACCACGGCCGCACTGGTCGCGTCTGGAACGTCACCAAGCGAGCCATCGGCGTCGAGATCAACAAACAGGTCCAACCGATCCCTGTCTCGCATTTTCTTTCGATCTTTGTTGTTTGATCGTAATCCAGTTCTCTTCTTGGTTCGCTTTGTGGATCAGTTAGATCCGTTCTTATAGATGGATATGAGTATTCTAATCTTAGCTCTGCTGATAGGGTAGTGATTTCTTTGGGTAATTTTGTGATATTTTAGTTCTTTTGTCTACAGCTGTTATTTTGATCTCTTCTTCGTTGCCTCTTATTGCCATTAGAGTACAGTAGGATCTTTTCCTTCGTGGTAAACAATTTTCTTTAGTCAGCTTAATGGAAGCTGTTGTTAGTGATGGTTCTTTGGATTTAGGTTTGTAGCGTGGCAGGTTATTGTTCAATGCGGTTCTTGTTTTGTTGTAGCGTGGCAGGTTATTGTTCAATGCGGTTCTTGTTTTGTTGTTCTTGGGTGTCAGGGAGGATTGGATTATGTTGCTTTGCAAGTTGGTTTCAAAAATGTGTTTTCGGATTTATAGTTTCTTGGAGTTTTACTAGTTGACTTGACGAATTTGGAGATCAAATTTCCATCTATAGATTTAGGGTTTTGGCAGTATCATGTGTGTGTTAAATAGGGTAGGTCGGTAAGAGTTATCTCAGCAACTTTCAGGGTTTGGTGTAGTACTTCATTTCTTCCACCGAAGTAATGATTTGAATTTGGAGAAAAGGGTTTGGGTTCTTAGGTTTTGATGGTGTATGTGTTACATTTCTGGAGGTGCAATCGAAGGTAAGAAAGATGTAGATGGTTGGGACACATATTTAGTTTCTATCAGGTATTTTACAAACTGATGGGTTAGTAAGGTAGGGATCTTATGGAAGAGATGGGATGCCGGTTGTAGTAAAGATTGCTAACATCTAGCAGATAGGTTTTAGGGATTAGTTGAAGCAACAACAATATATTTTCCTACTTTCCTTTCTGGAGCATGGTTTCATATTATTGTCTAATGTCATATGGGACATAAGTTTTGCAATGGTCAGATGTATTCTATTGTTAAGCTGGATGATCTTTTGTTATAAGAGCTGATTTAGGAATGCATCCTGAAAGGTTTTTGTGGGATGTGGTGTAACCACATACAGTAACAGAGCAAGTTTCCTCTTTTCTTTTGCTGTATGCTTGTGGGGAACACCTAACTGAACATTCTAAGAGTCCCTCTGAGTTTTGTTTACCTGTTTTAGGGCCATTCTGTATGTAGCATGACTTACAACAACTGAGGCTGCAATAATGCTGCTTAACGAATGTAAATCTAGTGACATTTACCAGATGCATATGCAACCTAACGTCGTAATATAATTGGATATATTGTAACTATTAGAAACATGTAATCCCAGCTACATGAAAACTCCAATTACTTGCAACCAAACAAGTCCTTAATGATCTTTCTTTCAGCCTTCATATGATTAGCATTGTGCTGACAGATCCATTCTTTTATCTATATTCTTAATTGATAAATTATTATGATACAGAACAAAAATAACAGGGAAAGAAAAACTTCATCTTCTACAGATGTAGCTTCCTCCCGAAGAATATGAGATCTTAAAGGAAAAAAACATAAAAATAGAACAACTTTCTAAGAAGGGGTAGATAGCAGAAAAGAAGACTGAGTGATGAGGGACCTTCATATTTACCATACAAGCACAATATAAAAACTTAAACTATGACACTCTTGTTGTTCATCTTTGATCAGTAATGTTCACATATCAAGTGAAGCAGGAAAAATTGAACATTGTGAAAGAGAGAGCACCATCCAAGTGAGTGTTTAGAGAATACTATAGAAGGACATGCATTTTTAGGTATTTACTGAAACTAGACATTACAAATATTTATTTAATAAGAGTCGGAAATCTTCTGTCAATCAGCAAAGATTGACAGGTGGAATCTTTTATTATTCTATACAAAGAATTTTTTCCTACAAATAAAAAGCTTCAATCTGTCAATTCTGTTCTAATTGCCATCAGTTTTCTGATATAGACTTTATTATATGAATGTTCACTAAAATGGCATATTTGAGTAAATATTAGAATGATAGATCTTTTCTATGCCTTCTTTTTGTGTGTGGATCAACACCTTGGTGAATTCTTGCAACATCCAGGTTTTTCTTTTTGATTCTATTCCTTCTCAGACAATGCACTTCTCTAGCTAGTTCTGCAATCATTTCAAATCTCACTGCAAACTTTCAGATGATACTTTTACCTGATGACATATTAGTAGAGGCATGCTATACTTCATTTGGAGTTTCTTTCCTACAATCTGATTATCCATCCAACTCTTCTCAATCCATTGGTGGTATTGAGGGTGCTATCAATGGGCCTTCACCAAGTGATCATGCATCTGCACTCAAATCTTCTTTCAATGCATCGAAAAAGCCATACATGAGAGAATCAAGGTAGAAATTAGTAACTCTAAACAGATGCTTTGAGGAGGTAATTGAATTGTTGTCCTAATGTTCTCTTATTAGGAAGAAAAGCCACTACACAATTTTGATCAACCAATCACTTAAAATTGACTAAAAACTTGATGATATACTCATATATAGATATTAATATTTTTTTATAATTTTAGATGTTTTTATTACATAGATAATATATTAAACAAATTGATCCCTGCTATTTGAACCATGGGAACTATGGGCATGCCTATATGTTAAAGATGTATATTAATGTTTGTGAGAATTCAGTATAAATTAATTTTCCATTAGGGCCCGTTGTTTTGTGGGTAAAAATTTATCTGGGAATCTACATTTTCTTAGGTAAATATTTTCAGACAACATTTAGACTGAAAAATAACGTACCACTTTTACGCATGGAAAAGTGGCTTCAAAATCTATCACCTATGTTTTTTTGCATTACTACTTTCTTGGATAAGTTGCTAAAATTTATCCATATTTTTCATAATGTCCATTCTGCTTTTTACGTTTGGAGAAAATGAATGATTAAATTATTGGGCATTGAGTGATAGAGGCATTGGAAATAAGGATGGAGTATTTTAACAATAATATTAAATGCCTACTTTATTGATTGATGGGAAAATGATTTAGTCATCTCCTAGGTGGATAAGATTTTCTTCCATTTTATGGATAAATGCTACATATAAAAGTAACTTATCCATCTTGAAAAACGTGAGAATATGGATAAGTTGGTCTATGAAAAAGTTGACCAACTTTTTTATTATATTTACCCACAAAAGAATGGGCCCTTAGGTTGATCAAGGTATATTGAGATGTAGAAGAAACTTTGATCTGCTGTGGCTAGAACATTGTTACCTTGCTGTTTATTTCTTTTGGTTTCTTTAAATTACTTGCAAGCTTCCAGAACTAGGCAAGCGTATCCAAAAAGAAAAAAAAGCAAACTGCAGGTCTTTTCTTTTCCTTTTTTTTTTTTTGTTGGGTAGGTTGTAGATTAGGTGGGTGAATTTTTGCCGATCATGATTTTACCTGAGTGCGGGAGCCATATTTGCATGCTGGCTTATGTGTCTTTTAACTTTATGACCAGGTTGGAAACCGAATCATTAGGAAGAGAATCCATGTGCGTGTGGAGCATGTGCTGCCTTCCAGGTGCACAGAAGACTTCCGTCTGAGGAAGAAAAGAATGACCAACTGAAGGCAGAGGCAAAGGCACGTGGTGAGACTATCAGCACAAAGCGGCAGCCGGAGGGCCCCAAGCCTGGTTTCATGGTTGAAGGAGCTACGTTGGAGACCGTCACTCCAATTCCCTATGATGTGGTCAATGATCTCAAGGGTGGTTATTAAGCTGTTATTCCGTCTTGAATTTTTGCCTCTGTTTGCTTCTTAATTTGATTGAGCTTTTAGATACTTGTCTCATGCTGCTTTGTTTTTGATCATTTCGATACTCAGCAGACTTGGTTAACAAGTTACAGGTGAGCTGCAAAATTACCACTCCATGATTCTTTCAGTTCACTTAGTAGGTTGTTTGGCATGCGAGATTTTTTATTTTATTTCTTTATTTTGGGTCAAAATTGTGATTTTTATGTTCGTCATCTATATGGCCTTATCCACGGCTAATTTTTGCCGGAATTCATCTTTCACCGTCTCATTCAATCAGATATATTGCCTTGATGTGTTATCTGCCTGGTCTGGTTCCTTTTCTTTTTTTTTTGATACATGCAGGCGATTACACAGCTCTGATGCAAGTACAGCCCAATTATCTTGGGTTTTGCTTTTGCTTTTATATGCTTTTGCTTTTAACTGAGTTTAGAATGTATAATTAACTTAGATTTTTGGGAGGGATGGTGCCCAATTCTTGAAACAAGCTACCGTGAAGAGAAGTTTGTTGCTTTGCTTCTAAATGGTATTTTGATCATTTAGGCAACTGGGGGATTTATATGGAGCTAACGTTGGTTTCATGTTGGGTCAGTAGAGCATGAGCTTTCCTTCGCCAATGTTGTATCTGGCAACTTTTGTATTGCTTGGCAGGGTTGGAAACGATAACTAAAGCAGGTTACCATGAAGATTCTGTTTTGTCCCTTTCCTCTCAATCTCTTTTTATGAGATGTTCTCCATGTCATTTCATTTGAGAGCATCTAATTGGATGATTTATGCAGTCGAGATGATTAACTTTGTGCAGTGAAGAATAATTGAATTTATTGGTGATTGAGGTTTTCGGCTAAGCAAAGTGGCATACATAACAAAGGAATTATGAAACAGAAAAATCAACAGTTGCTATCGTTTGTTAATTATCTGTCAACTGTGATGCTCCTTTTTGTCCTATTTAGACGAAAGCACAAGTTTGTTCACTACGATGAATCTTGTGTGTCACATATGGGTATGAATGTTGTAGACAATTCTAAAGGGCTAAAAGATAGGAAGGGACAAGTAAATTAGTTTATATGTATATACAAAATTTTCTTCTTTGGTATATGAACCTCCAGCTTCTTTCTTTGTTCCCTCCTCTTTCTCTTTAGCCTTTTCTTCTTTATTATAAGAAAAAGAAGGAAAAAAAACTTGATTAATCTATGTGGGAAAAGTTCTTGCTTTTTAATTTTTTCATCTTTTTTTTGTTTTTGTTATTTTTTCTATGTTTTGTTTAATTTTTTTTTTTTCGATCACAGGAGTCTCAATTGGATGGGCGGTTTTGGATGATTTTTTTTTTCATAAATATTTTTTTCTTCAAAACCTCTCTGAGCCTTCCCCGCTGTCCTCATCGCTAGCTCTCACCAATCTTCGTTGATGCTGTCCTCTCTATCATCACTAGCATTAGCTTTCCTCTCTAATCTTTCTCACGATGTCAATCTCCTCTCTGCTCTCCTCGCCGTCACCTACCACTAATCTCCATTGTTGCCTTTTTCTCCATCATCACCGGCGTCGTTCTTCCCTCCGATCTCTTTTAGATGCTTCTTCCCATGGATCTTTGAAAAAAGAAAGAAAAAAAAAAGAAAAAAATGATCAATCTATGCGTGAAACATCGTGTCTTTTAATTTTTTCATCTTTTTTTCATTTTTATTAATTTTTTCTTTGTTTTTCCTTAATTTTCTCCTACTTTTTTCGATCATAGGAGTCTTGATTGGGTGGTGGCTTCGGATAGGATTTTTTCTTATGAACTTTTTCTTTGAACCCTTCCCGAGCCATCCTCTGCTCTCCTCGTTGCCACCTCTCATTGATTTTCATCATCACCTTCTTCTTCATCATCACCACTTCTGTTGATCTCCATCGATGCCTTCCTCTCTACTATCACCGGCATCGGTTTTCTCTCTTTAATATCCCTCAGGTTCTTCCTTCCCATAGATGTATGTTGATCTTCTTCCTGCTCTCTTCCCTGTCATCTTCCATCGGTCTCCACCATCACCATCTCCCATTGTCACCGGCATCGGCTTTCCCCTCAGATCTCCCTTGGTTGCTTTTCTTCCCACAGATCTTTGAAAAAGAGAGAAATTGATCAACCTATGTTGGAAAGAACTAGCCTTTTAATTTTTCACTTTTCTTTATTTTTGTTGATTTTTTCTATACATTTTTTTATTTTTTCTTACTTTTTCTATTCGTAAAAGTCTCAATTAGGTGGCAGGCTTGGAGCGGCCGTATAGAAAATTTAAATTCATCTCAATTGGATTGGAGGTTTGGAGCGGACGAGGTAACTCTCTTTTTTCCTCTTAATAAAATTTATTAAAATTTATTATTTTTATAAATTATTTTTTACTGTTATTTGGTAGTTTAAAAAATTTATTATTGTCTTGATGTTCATTTGATTTCAAGATTGGACAACTCGTAGATAATTAAATGATGACATAATTTGATTTCAAGATGAGACAACTTGAAGATAATTAAATGATGATAAAAAAATTATTAATATAAATTTACTTTAGAAATTATAGATTTTTCTACCTTCTCAATGGACTTTTCAACAATAAAATGACATTTATGATATAGATATATTTTTTTGTTAAAAAATGAGTTATAGTTGTCTATTTCTTGTATGTGATTTTATAGTTTCGGATCTATCTATTGGGCAGATATCTTTAACAAGATATTCATTATATTTTACTCCATATTAGTTTATTGATAAACAAAAAAATTACAAGATTTTTAACTTTTATTTTGTTAAAATTTATTTTATTATATTATTTATTATTAGAGTAAGTTAATCGATTGATTTTTTTTATATTTTATACAATTTTGTTGCTTTAGGTATATTTGCTCATATCACTTAATTGCGAAGTATTTGATCATTTAGACGGTTCTTTTTTGATTATATTTAACTTTTTAAGCCAATTTAAGAAGATTTTTAGATCAAGATAAAATATTATTCTAAAGAGACATGATGTGTATGATGTTAGGCATGTTTAAAAAAAATATTAAAGTTTAAAATTTTTGGCAAGATATATTTAGTGATTCTAGCTTCATCGCTCTAACTATGGATATCCATCCTATAAATATTTAAGATATATTTAGGATTTATTTTGATTAGTTGTTTAAAATTTTTCTATAAATATTTGATTTTTTCTTAATTATAATTGCATAAATGAATATTGTTGAAATTTTGTTAAGAAGAAAATTTGGAAGAAATTGGCAAGAAATTAGGATTGCTTAAATCAATACGTGAATTTGAGATTCAATATAACATAATAAAGTTATCAATCGTACTCAATAAGTAAGACTGTGAATTTATTATCATTTTTTAATTATTAATTTTTATTATGCTTCAAGAATAAATTATTATTTTTATAGCTTTTAGTTTGTAAGAAAATAAATTTAAATCTATATAAAAATCTTGCTTTTTAATTTTTTCACTTTTCTTATGTTTTTATTGATTTTTTTATATTTTTCTTTAGTTCTTTGTTCGTAGGAGTCTGAATCGAGTGGGAGGCTCGGAGCGGCCGAATAAGAAAGCTTAGATTTATTTCAATTGGATAGGAGGTTTGAAGTGGCCGAGATAACTCTCTCTCCCTCTCTTAATAAAATTTATTGAAATATATTATTTTTTATAAATTATTTTTTACTATTATTTAGTAGTTCAAAAAAATTTATTATTATTTTAATATTAATTTAAATAAATTTTAAAATCAAAGATGAAATTTTAGATAAGGATGATATTTGGTGTCTTATACATGATGATGTAGCTATTTGTTGTGCCACTGTTAAGTATCAACTACTTTGCATTGAATGATTGTATGTTTTTAGAAAGTAGAAATATGATCAAAATAATTTTTTAGATAAAAATTATATATTTAAAAAAATATTAATTTATTATTATTATTTTTATTTTTATTATTATTTAAGTAGAATTATTGCATAGTGCGAGTTACTTGCTAGTATGGCATGAATGACCATGAATAGGAAAAATAGAAAAAGCTTCTCGCGTCCGATATAAATTCAGGCTAGCTTCGATCATGGCATTACGCACGCCCGATACAAATTCAGGCCAGTGTCGATCATGGCATTGATCTGATGATCAATGTCATCCAAAATGAGACCATGGTTGACTAAGAAATGCATTGCACTGATTAATCTTGTATTGGAGTGGTGCCTACGCCTCTTGAAGGGACTCCATTTTTGCAAAGAGCGACAAGATAATTTTTGGATTTGCAACACATTCTTCTGGTTTGTTGGATTCCTTCGACACGAAATATTGGATTCTTCCGATTTATTGGATTCCTTAAAGAGTGGAAGACATCGACGGTAAAATGGGGTGAGATGTAGGAGACAATCTTGGATTTGTTGGATTCGACGATAAAATGGGATGAGATGAAGGCGACAATCTTGGCAAATACATTAGAATGTAGAGCTCGAGTGTCTTAATGAACACAAATGAGAATTGAATGACATAAACAAGAAACATGAACACTTCGCAAGATTGGATCGTGCATTCCGAAAAGCTAACAAAAATATGGCATGAATGGGCGATGGGAAATAAAAAAAGCTTCTTGCACACCCGATACAAATTCAGAGTAAATTTTTATAGTTCTTGCAGCAGTGCCTGTCAGCAAACCACCTCCGAATCTTATACCAATATCTCAAACAATCCGTTCGGGATCACCACCTCCGAATCTTATACCAATATCCCGAACGATCCATTCGGGATCACCAAGTTTCTTGATCAAGAATCAGGAGGAAACTCGAGCTCTAGTTTCTAATGTATTTGCCAAGACTGTCGCCTTCATCTCACTTCAGAATTTGTATCAAGCACACGTAATATCATGACCGACCACGCATAA
This sequence comes from Elaeis oleifera, assembly GCA_000441515.1. Classification (NCBI taxonomy): domain Eukaryota; kingdom Viridiplantae; phylum Streptophyta; class Magnoliopsida; order Arecales; family Arecaceae; genus Elaeis; species Elaeis oleifera. Next base: position 50,186 of record KE507202.1, read on the forward strand.
TACCGTGACCGGTGCTGGACTAAATTACGCGCGAGAAGCTTTTTTCTATTTTTCGATGGCCCATTCATGCCATATTTTCTGTTAGCTTTTCAGAATGCACGATCCAATCTTGTGAAGTGTTCATGTTTCTTGTTTATGTTCATTCAATTTCTCATTTGTGTTCATGCCCATTCATGCCATATTTTCCTAGGTGCACTAGAAGCCTGAACTGTTCATGCTCATTCATGCCATATTTTTCTGCTAGCTTTTCGGAATGCATGATCCTGGCCTAAATTTGTATTGGGCATGGGAGAAGCTTGTTTCTATTTTCCCTTGTTCATGGCCCATTCATGCCATATTTTCCTGTCAGCTTTTCGGAATGCACGATCCAATGTAGTGAAATGTTCATGTTTTCATTTGTGTTCATTCTGTTCATTCCCATCCATGTCATATTTCCTGGGCGCGCCAAAAGCTTGAACTGTTCATGCCCATTCATGCCATATTTTTCTGTTAGCTCTTCGGAATGCACGATTCATGCTTGTGTATCTGTCAAAGTGTTCTACTTTCTGATTTAAATAATGAATAAATCAAGACATCAAAAATAAGTAAACAATAGTCATTTCCTTAAAATTTTTTGGTTATTTTTATATTTATCTAAATATAACTTCTACTCTTAGACTTTCAAGTAACTTAATTTTTAAATAGATAAGATTTAGTTTTATCTTTATTTCTCTCTCATCTCTATTAAAATTTTATGGAAATACCTCCAATTATTTCTCATGTAGCATTTAAATGAAGAGATGCGTTCTCATGAAAAGATGCTCGATTTAATCTTATGTATCCAATTTCTGTTCTTCTATTTTTTTTGGTTAAACAAAGGTGCGTTTGGTTATACTTTTTGATTTTTGATTTTTAAAAAATATTTTTTATATTTTTTATCTTTGTTATTGAGTAAAATCAAAAAAATAAAAGTATGTTCCATAACTATGTTACTATAAAGCAAAAAGCAACGTTTGGGGATGATAGGTGAAGAGCTAGACGAGGAAGAAAAGTTCGAAAAGAGAGGGAGGAGATAGGGATGTGAAAAGCTCGATGAGAGAGAAGGGTTCGGACTCTTTAATACCTGATGGGGGCCGTGGAGATGTGCATGAGGTCGATGTTTTAGTTGTTGGAGTGGCTGAGCTAGATATTGATCAGGTTATCCTTGTTGGTTTAACCACTCAAAGTCTCGCTTGCTTGCTAATATTTGAAGTATGGATGAGTCATCACAATGGATTGGGCGAGACTGTTAGTCCTAGTCCTGCAAGTGGATTCAAATGTGGTACAAGACATCAGATGATATCAAACTTGGGCGAGACCGTTAGTCACAGTCCTGCAAGTGCCTGAGATATTCCGCTCCGGCAAGGTGAGGCGTCGGTTAGCTTGTAGTGGTCGATAGGTTTTAGCATAATTAACTATTGAGTAGTCAGAAAATGAATGGGGCATCAATTTAAACCTGAGCTTCCCTCATGCATGTTGGGTTGAGTGTAGACCAGGATGAGCTTGGGTCTGCCCAACCTGCCTAACACACGTCATTGGAATGAACCTTCAACCCTATCTTTGTTACCTACTGCATCAAATTGCCATAATTTAAAGCCGCAAGCAACCCACCTAAAGGTTACAGGGCTCATCCCTTGTACATTTTATGGAAAGCTTGCTCCTTATCCTTTAATTTATTAGTGCGAAGAATTTTACGCATGCAAGTATAAGGGAGACGAATGAGGTCAACATGTCATCACTCTCGGCTCTGAATCTGCCTCCCTCTTCTTCCTAGAAACATGTAAATCTGGATCATGAGCTTCCATCAACTAACCGGGATGCCAATAATTGATTGAACAAGGTTGGCCGACCTTCAATGCTCTCCAAGCAGTTCCGTTGATGCTTTTTGGAAGAAGCTACCGAACCATGCTATCTTCCGGGGAAAAAAAATATGTGCAGTTTGGCTAAGGGCTTGGAAAAAATAATTTTATCAAAATCAAAAGCTCGGAGCAAATTGGCTTCTCTCTCCACCATTCGTCTCTTTGCCCAGCAAAATATCAAAGAACTGATCATCATATCAGCCATGGCTTAACTTCGCAGAATACTCCTGCTGGAAACCGTTGACGCAGATCCTCAGCAGCCAGTTCTATCCTTGTATTGTCCTGAAGCAAATATAGAGTTTGATGCTCGTGAACTATCTCTTCGGTACCAAAAGGATAAGAAAGAAACAACAAATTTGTCCATTTATGAGTTTAGAAAATATGAGATATTGCCTTTATTCTCATTGAGGTATGGAACATAGAAATTAAGACGAGGAAACTCAAATGAATAACTTGGAATTGATACCTTCCCAACAAAATTGATTATCAGAGGGCCAACTCTAGACTTGCGATGACATCCTGTTTGTTGAAAAATAATAAATAAGGATCATTTCTAAAGCCAAATATACAAGAATGCTGGTTAACTTACCTATATAAATATCTGAGAAATCAATGCACAATTTGGATATAACCCGAGCAGCTTCAATCTGCATAATATAGATATCTTATCAGAACTTCGGATTCATTTCCATTTTATAGGGCTTGTTTAGCAAAATCCTGCTAGAAGAGTAGGTGACAAGATACCAAAAAAAAAAAAAAAGGGTAGATCTCTCTCCCCCTCAATATGAACAACATATTACCCGTTTAAATACCTACCATTCTGGAGAGGAGAGTATGTCTAACAAGTAATGGATAACATCACTTAATAGGTAGAATCACAGGTTAACAAGTAACACTGAAGTAAATTACTCTAGACTAGTAAACATGGAGGAAGCCCAGACTCGGGCAAGATTTAATTCTCAATAGCTGAAGGAACAAAGTTGATTCACTCTTCCCAGCAGAGTCTGAAACATTGTGCTTATTGCCATTTCTAAACTCTCCCATTTGCTTGACAAAATGATGACAGGTTATAGAACCAATCCAAAAGATCAAAGTCAAACCCATGAGGTAGGAATTTGGAACAAAACTTCATATTTAAAAAAAGCAGAAACCTACATAAGAACCAAATTGATTCCGGAAGATGATCAAGAATATGATCTGGGATGATTCCTCAAGCCCAAATTGAGAAAAGAAGAATTAGACAGAAGAGTCAATAGGAAGAAACAACAATATC
>KE507203.1:0-16874 GCA_000441515.1 Elaeis oleifera
GATCCTTCGATGTCTAAGTCAGATTAGACTTTGAAAAATAATAGTAAAGAGAATATAATAGAGAATTGGAGTAATGTAAAATGTTACTCTATTCTAGTCAGACTTCTTATGTCAGATTTTTCACCATAGTGTTTGGGAGCTCAGCTTTAGATGGTCGGCCTTCAAAGCTTGGCCCTTAGGAGGTTGGCTTTTGCAGGTCGACCTTCGGAAGCTCAACTACTGGAAGTCATCTACAGGAACTTGATCTTTATCTCAACCATAGTGCCGGTCTCTAGCTTGGCCTCGATTTTAATCTTCACCTCAGCCTCACCTTAGCCTCGGGCTTCATCTCAATCTCAGTCTTGGTCACCTCATCCTCAATCTTCTACTTTACCTTGGCCTCAGCCTTCACCTTGGCCTTGGTTGCTCATAGATATGCAGACCTAAAAAAGAAGAAAAGTGGAGTGGTAGATGAGGGCTTGAGAGCCTTTCACCATGAGAACTTTGAGTTGTAGGAGTTTCTTCCTCTCAAAATATATCTTTTAGGATCCCTTGACCTTGTTTATATAGGTGTGTAACAAAGATCCATAATAATTGGAGGTGAAAATTAAGAGATGAGACATAATTTTCTCTATATTGAGCTATTATTTCATTTCTTATGAAATAGTCAGATTGCAATTGACCTCTTCATGATCAAAAATTAATATTATTGGAATAATTTTGGTGGTGCCCATACCTTATTCTTTTGCTATGCTTATATTTGAGGTCAATTCAGATCCTTGCCCTCCCACTTATCAGTCGAACAAATTCATGTTTGATCTTCCGCTTGGATGATCATATTCTCCAATTTGAGCTCAACTTTTTGCTAAATCTTCTCATCAACCTAAGGGTTGATATTTTAGAGATCCAAGTGTCTTCATGAGGTCGGCATCAAGCCTCCTCTAAATTCAAAGGTCTTAATCAGAGCTAGGATTTCTCCACTAGGTCAGCATCAGGTCTCTTCTAAATTCAGAGGTTCTAGCCAGAGTTGGAGTGTCTTCATAAGGTCAGTACTAAGCTTCTTCTAAATTCAGAGGTCCCAGACAAAGTCGAGGTGTCTTCTCAAATAGCGACTGAGATCAGAAAGTTAGAGGCCACCATAATAGATCTAGAAAGGGTGAGATACGTTATCGTTTCTCATAGATGGCACCAATCTATTGCTATCAAATCTAGCTTAACTGTGGTAGCTTGAAGGGCATAGGTCGACGTAAGGAGAGACATTGATTTGTACATAAGAAAAGAAAAGCTAGCTAAAGAGAAGCCAGAACCTCCAACACCTAAGTCAAATCGAGCTTTGGAAGAACAGCAGTAACGAGAATATAATAGAGAATTGGAGTAGTATAAAATATTACTCTATTCTAATCAGTTTGATTCTAGCTAGACTTCTTAGGTCAGATTTTTTAACTCGGCCTTTGGGAGCTCGGCTTTAAGAGGTTAGCCTTAAGAGGTCGACCTTTGAAGCTTGGCCTTTGGGAGGAGCTTGACTTTGTAAGATTAACCTTTGGGAGGTCGGCCTTACGAGATCAGCTTTTGGAGGTTGGCCTTCAGAAGCTTGGCTTTGAGAGCTCGGCTTTACGAGATTGACCTTTGGAAGGTCAGTCTTTAGGAGGTCAGCTTCAAGAGCTCGATCTTCGGGAGCTTGCCTTCAGGAGGTCGGCCTTTGGTTGCTCGGCATTTGGAGCTTGAGTTTTGGGAGGTCGACTTTTGGGAGGTCAACTTTAGGAGCTTAGCCTTGGAAAGCCGGTCTTTAGGAGGTCGGCCATTAGAAAGAGCTTAGCTTTGGAATGTTGGCCTTGGGAGCTTGGCTTTTAGAAGGTCAACCTTAGGAGCTCAGCTTTTGGAGCTCAACCTTTCAGAGCTCAGCTTTGGGAGGTCGGGCTTGAGAGTTCAGCTTTGGGAGGTCGGGCTTTGGAGTTAGGCCTTTATGAGATTAGCTTTGGAAGCTCAACCTTTGGGCTGCACATCAACCTCAATCTTAGTCTCCACCTTAGCCTTGGTCGTGATCTTCACCTTGGTCTCGGCCTTGGGCTTCACCTTGGTCTCGGCTTTGGTCTTCATCTAGGCCTCGATTTTGATTACCTCGGCCATGATCTTGGGCTTCACTTTAGTCTCGACCTTCACCTTGGCCTTGACCTTGGCTACTTATAAACCTGCAGATCTATAAGAAAGAAAGAAAAGTGGAGTGATAGATGAGGGCTTGAGAGCCTCTCACCATGAGAGCTCTAAGTTGTAGGAGTTTCTCCCTCTCAAAGTATATCCATTTGTGGTGTCTTGTCTATATTTCTATAGGTGTAGAATAAAGATCTGCTATAATTAGAGGTAGAAATCAAGGAATGAAATATAATTCTCTCCTTATGAGCCATCACCTCCTTTCTAATAAGCCAATCATCCTTTCATTTTTGGATTCCTCTTAATTGTGAAGTTATAAACGCTCGAAATTCAAATCTTTACAGAATTACTTGCTACATGTTCAACTGCAATAGGGAAGTTGATTTATATGCCATATTAGGTAGTACTACCAAAAACATGACTTGGTATGGAGTTGCACTTTTTCATGTGTTTACTCATTAAATATAAGCATGGTTAAAGTTTGGAGGCCAACAAGGCCCATGGCATTTAAGAATCATGCTGGTGGTTGCCAAAGCCAGGGTAGGTTATCACTTGAGAATAAAGGAATTGTTTGGACCATTAAGGCCAGCATGTGAAATGATATCTGAGGCATCCGAGTCATGGCATGGCTTGGTTGTTGCACTTTTTAAGTGATCTTTAAAAAGGGGTATGATTGCAGCCCTTACCTTAATGGACTTGGCTAGATATATATATAAGGTGGCATCCATCAATGCCAAATTGCACTTCAATTACACAATCGGGTCAATAGGTGCTCTCTATTACAGCAGGAACCACAGAGCGACCTGCACACTAAATTCTGGTTTGTTTTTTTTTTTTAAGGTCTTGGAAAGGTTGGTGTTATTTTGGAAATTTTGAGATACATTTATCTCAAGCCAATTTGTTGAATTGTATTTAGTTCCCTAAGAACTATGATCGAAAATTATGACCAAATTTGGATGAAGACAGGATTTAAACAATTGTACCAAGCTTTAAAAAGTTTACCAACTCCTTATCAAAGAAGAAAAAGGTTTACCAACTGCACTAGTTGGCATTCTCAGGTTGAATTTTAGCTTAAACCACCTACCTAATAGTTCACTAAATTTCCATGTAAACGTATCTGCAGTTGTCTTAGAACACATGGAATGTCGGTGGGGTATCTGGGAACATACTTTTTTGATAAACCACAGCTAAAGTAACATGGACATTTTCTATGATGAAATACTTGCCTCATCTAAGAAATATCCATGGCTAGTGACGTATCATGTTTGAATAAAATTGGTAAATGGTATTTGACATCTTTCTTTTACCGTATTTAGATCTACAATGAAATAGGTCCGAGAATTAGCACTTACAGAGCAATGTTGACATCCAAATATAGTGTCAATCACCGTCTCTTATGGCTCGTAATCTTAAAGGAGCTCCCTCAAAATATCAAAGACTAGCAGTGGAAACACCTTTAAGACCAAAACTGGCCACAAGGTCACATAGGCATGCTACGGCAGTCCCTGGAGTCCAATTGATTTTCTAGAACCAAGAAAGAAAGCAGTTAAGAGCATAGATCTTTAGGATGTGCGATTTGTACGGTAGAATCCAATGCAGCACTCTATAATCGTCATCAGCATATGGACAACTATCAACTAAGATATTCTTGTTATATACTATATATATTTTTATTAATAATCATCCATCTTCTCATAATAGCTATCAAGTATTGTGTTGTGTTCCATGATATATTGTTCTCACCATAGAGGATCCCAAGCTTATCTCATTCCGCATTCCCTTCCATTCCAAAACCCCAGCTTCTTGTTACACTCACTTCCAAAACGGTCCTTGGATTGCAAGAATCTTTTGTACTTTCCACTGAAAAGCTAACCACACCACTGGTTGTGACCTCTTCAGCAAAAGGTCAAGTCCAAATCTGGCTACCACAAAATGGGCGGCGGAGGATGGCAAAATAGTAGTTGTCAAACTGGTGGCCGTCACTGTTGTCCGAGACCAGAGCGCAAGATATGGGTAAAAGACGACAGCTGTAAGGTCGTCGGACCTGATATACAAGAGTTGAAATTATTGCCTGGACGACGGCTAGGTGGAACAGCATAAATCACGGAGCATGTGCACGATCGATAACGCACAATCGGAAATTCGTGGAATATAAGAATTAATGTGGCGTGTTATCCACCGTGGATTTGCCTGGCCTACCTGAGCTTGGTCATGCACTAATTTCTCCTACAAGAGAGAGGTGGGGGTGAGAGGACCTCGGTTTCCTCCCCACCCCACCCAGACCAACCCCCAATCCATATATTCCACATTTGACCTCCAGGTTTTGCTGGTATTACAATCTTACCTTTTGCACGCCTTCCCGGGACATGGTCCCCGAGGTTAGTTAACCTAGTTAATCCGTTTGCAGATAAAATATAGGTTTCTTAAGGCAACTAATGGATAATATTCAAATTTTAGGTTGACAAGCATAAATATAATATGAAAGAAGGTAAGAGATTCAAATTAGTTCCAAATTAGCTTCTAAACTAATATATTATCATCAAATAGCTGAAATTTCAATAATTTGAATTCACTCAGCTATATCTTGTGAATTGCATGCATAAACTCAAATGATGTTAATTTTGCTAATCAATTTATAAAAAGCTAGACTTCACCCCATGTTGCAATATAAGTAAACCATTGTGAAATAAGAGAATGAAATGGTAGGTAGAACTGTCAAACAATGGTGAAGTCAATTGATCTATCATCATAGATGTAATAATCTAGGATCTCATCTAAGAAAGTAGCTAGAATGTATTATTTGGATTTTTTAATTCAACATAAGTATCCAAAGTATTTACAAAAATAATTGATATAGAACTAAATATGAGTCATATGATCCTTACATATTTCTTTTGTTAAAGTCTTGACATCTTTGTCAAGCTAAGAATCCGTTGTCAGTCCCAATGAATCTATGCTGCAATATCCTCTAGTCTACCTAGGTTACGAGCTGAGTTGGATCTAATACCATTTGCAATAATTTGAAGTTTATCCAGAAAACTGATCAGAAGATATTATTTGGATTTGTAACTTAAGATTTTTCAATGAATAATCGACATGGGACTAAATATACGTCTTTACAGATCTTCGTATGTATTTGTAATAATCCAAGATCTCACTCAAAAAGATTAGCTAGACGGTATAATTTGAATTCCATGATCATGTATAAGTATCAAGATCTTTCTGATATACTCCTATTTAATTCCCGACATCCTCGATAGGCTAAGAGTTGAAACTCATGCATCTAATTATAAATACTACAATCAGTCTACGGTTAAATCCAATGAATCCATACTACAATATCCCCTGATCTACATAGACTATAAATTGGATCGACTCTAACCCATACTACGGTATCTCTTATTTTACATAGGAGATGGAATGGATCAACTCTAATACCATCTGTGATAATATAGAACTTCATCCAAAATGATCGATCAAAATGTATTATTTGTTATATAATTATTAATTTTTTTGATAACCAATCATTATAAGATTAAATATATACCCCTACAGTTCCTGGAACACCGGACTCTACTGTTAATTCAACTAATTTTCAGCTTGAATAAATTCATCTAATTCAACGAAACAATGGAATAATGCAACCAAGTAATAAACGAGATAAAACGAGGGCAGTCCGCCAGTCTCATCATTCCAAATTAACCCGGGCATGTCCCGTGGGCCTCCACCACATAATTCCTTACCGTGTGCTGTCCGCGCTCGCTGGGGCCACGAACGGATTTGCTTCTCATGTACCCTCACGGCCCTTTACACTAAAGGACACCCTGATAAATTTAAATCGAGCTCTTTCGCGGATGATGACGTCATCGCTTTCTCGTCAACTAAAGTGGTCCGAAAGAACAACCTATGGAATACTTGCTGGCCGTCTCGTTCCCACTGGCTGTCACTTGCCCGCCCGTCGATCCGTTCTGCACCTAACATTTATTACTTTCCTGGTATTAAAAATTAAGATATTTAGTACGGTTTAATCGACTCGTCCCTTAAATACATGCACCCTCGCCAGTCGCGGTTGTTTCTTCCAGGCGGGTGGGGGGGAGAAGAAACCTTCGAAGCTCTCGCCCGCGTTCTTCTGCTCGTTTTGGATCCGAAGGGGTTTTCAGCTGCAGGGAGGTAAGGATTGGCGTTCTATGGTTTGGATCTATTCGATCTTTGCGTTGATGCGTGTTTCTGTGAATTTGAGTTTTTTTTTTTACGATTTTTTTGGTGTTTTGTTTGGGAACTTTGGTAGATTACTTTAGAAGTAGCAATGGGGTCTTTTTTTCTTCTTAGAAACTTTCAAGGTCACTGATCTAAATTCTTGTTATCTTGAGTGGGATCTGGTTTGGATCAAGTCATTCTTGCTTCAGATTTTGTGGAAATAATTAAGCTGAGATGTTGTGTAATTTCTCTCTTTGTCATGGTATTTTCCTGAAAATCTTGGTCTGGTGTCACCCTTTGATGCGAATTTAATGTATGTGTTGAAGGTAAAAGAAAAGATTAAAACTAGTTGAAATGGTACGAAGTTACTCTTTTCATCTTTTTATTGGAGTTTGTTTCACTATGATGAAGTAAGGTTTTTCTTTCTTTTTTTTTGTTTTTTATTAAAAATTGCATTTTAGTTGCGCTTTATCTGGAAAGTACTGAATGTTTTCTACCATCACCATCAGTTTACTCTGTAGTTTGTCACCGTCTTTGTATTTTGTTGAATGCTTGGTGTCCGATAGTGTTTGTACCTTATCTTGTTCAAGCGTTGTTGTTAAGTGGTTGTTTCTTAACTACTGCTGGGAATCTGAGAACTATTGAATCTCATGAATTGATAAGTGTAGTAGGTGGCACATCATTAGGCTTGTTTATAGGAAACTGGTAATTGGTGTTTTCTTCCTGATCAATTTAGGATGCTGTGAAGTTGGACCCGCTGATTTCTCCCGTTAAAACTAGTGTTTACTGTCAGCACTGATAGGATTTGAGTCCTTAAATGATGATTGTTTGGAGAAATTAACCATTTGGATTTGGTGGCATGGTAATCCAACTACTTTAGTATCTTAGTAGATCTATAAATTTTCATTACAGATATGCATGGAGTGTCAGTTATCTATTTTCACATTTCAGATTTGCTGGGAATTAGTGTTTTCTATTACTCTCTTTTAAGAAAGAGGATTAGGAAATTGATCAATATTCTAACCATTATTTTCTTGCACTTTTTTTAAAAAAATCAAATCCCCAGGTCACCTATTTGAGAGGTATTTGTGTGTGATAAAATGGCATTTGGGAAAGCATCGCGGACTGATGCTAGGAGGACATCATCGTCCTTCTGTTCAACAACAACCATTGTTGTATTTGTTGCTCTTTGTTTAGTCGGCATATGGATGATGACATCCTCAATTGTAAACCCTCTGGAGATGTTTCCACTGAGTTCCAAATCTGATGTTAAGGATCAAGTTCCAGAAACTGATTCTAAGGATAACTCAGGCAGCATAACTGAAGATTTGGATAAGTTAGTGCAGAGGACCCAAGGGGAGAATCCTGCGAAGGGCAATGAGAATACCAGAGATGAGTCAGAAGATGCATCTAAAACTCAGACTTATAGTGATAGAAATGGAAGGTTGATGAAGAAAAATTCAGGAGGTGGAGATGCAAATTTGGAGACAGACACAGGAACTTTGCAGATGGGGATGGCAAGAACATGGAACAAAAGTCAGATGTGCAAGATCACAATTCAGAGCAGAATTCCAAGGAAGCTGAAAATAACGAACAACAAGAAATCAATGGTGAAAAGAAATCTGAAGAAGTGGAGAAATCTGATGGTGATACAACACAGGGTGTGCAGAATAAAGGTCAGATAGAGGAGAAGGTGGAGGAAAATGGAGGCAAGGAAACAGGACAAAAATCTGATGACAACAATGCTGGAAATCAGGATAAGGATCAGGGCTCAAATGAGGTGTTTCCATCTGGGACCCAGTCAGAGCTTTTAAATGAGACCAATACCCAGAATGTGGCATGGTCCACACAAGCTGCAGAATCAAAGAATGAGAAGGAGGTCCAAGCATCTGCTTCATCAAAGGGCCAAACTGTAGGTTACAATTGGAGGCTTTGTAATGCCAATGCTGGAGCCGACTATATTCCTTGTCTTGACAATGAGGAAGCTATCAGGAAACTTCGTACTACCAAACACTACGAACATCGAGAGAGGCATTGCCCTGAAGAGGCGCCAACCTGCCTTGTTCCTCTTCCAGATGGATACAGACGACCAATTGACTGGCCCAAGAGCAGGGAAAGGTTTTTATTTTGCCATTTGGTTTTCCTTTTAATGCTTAACTACTTCTACCTTTAGTCAAGCTTGTTAATTAATTTTATGGCTAAACTGCAGATATGGTATTCTAATGCCCCACATACCAAGCTTGTGGCGTTTAAGGGGCATCAAAATTGGGTGAAAGTTTCAGGAGAATACCTCACTTTCCCCGGGGGTGGAACTCAGTTTAAGCATGGTGCACTCCACTACATTGATGTCATTCAGCAGGTTGTTTTGTACCCTTTAATATGGTAGCTGCTTTCTTTTAATCTCCCTGTTATTTTCCATTTCTCAACATGTGAGATCCTGTTTTCATGGCTTCTGAGTGCCTGAAATTTCTTGTCCTATCGCTGGATGGATAATATTACTGCTTGTATTGTCTCTTGTACGGCACAACCTTTATTGCTCAGGTTCCTATTAGTGCATTTGATAGAAAGAACTCCCGGATGTCATGGCCACTGTTCCCCATATCTGCATATCTGCTTGTGCTGTGTTTGGTCATGAGTATTTGCATGTTTATATCACTAATATCTTTATTGTGCAAAGTATCTTTTGTAGAATTTCTATTTATCTGTTTATCTTTCATCGTTGCTTGATTAGGTACTATTTGCAATTGGGTGCTCATAAAACATTCTTGCAGTTATGGCATGTATTCCTATTTAACTGCATTCCATAAAAATTTCTTTTAATCTCCCTGTTATTTTCCATTTCTCAACATGTGAGATCCTGTTTTCATGGCTTCTGAGTGCCTGAAATTTCTTGTCCTATCGCTGGATGGATAATATTACTGCTTGTATTGTCTCTTTTACGGCACAACCTTTATTGCTCAGGTTCCTATTGGTGCATTTGATAGAAAGAACTCCCGGTTGTCATGGCCACTGTTCCCCATATCTGCATATCTGCTTGTGCTGTGTTTGGTCATGAGTATTTGCATGTTTATATCACTAATATCTTTATTGTGCAAGGTATCTTCTGTAGAATTTCTATTTATCTGTTTATCTTTCATCGTTGCTTGATTAGGTACTATTTGCAATTGGGTGCTCATAAAACATTCTTGCAGTTATGGCATGTATTTTATTTAACTGCGTTCCATTAAAATTTCTTTCATTCTTGTAGATTTTCTTATTTAGATGATTGATGATTTTTTTCCTTATTCATGGCGTATATGTTTTGATCTTATTTTTGCAGTCAATGCCTGATATTGCATGGGGAAAAAAAGCCGTGTTGTTTTGGATGTTGGCTGTGGTGTGGCTAGTTTTGGAGGCTATCTCTTTGATAGAGATGTGCTTACCATGTCATTTGCACCCAAAGATGAGCATGAAGCTCAAGTGCAATTTGCTCTCGAGCGAGGAATCCCAGCTATATCAGCAGTCATGGGTACAAAAGACTTCCCTACCCCAGCAAGGTCTTTGATGTTGTCCACTGTGCCCGCTGCCGAGTACCATGGCATATTGAAGGTGCGCAATGTAGACCTTTTATTTATTTGCTCTTAGACTGGTTTGGGATCTTAGAGGTGGTACCTCGTAGGTGGTATGCTTTTGCTGGAGTTAAATCGGCTGCTGCGTCCTGGTGGGTACTTCGTGTGGTCTGCTACTCCAGTTTATCAAAAGCTTCCAGAAGATGTTGGGATCTGGGAAGGTAAATTTATTTGTGTTTGTTTGTGTGATTGAAATAGATGTGGAGAAAAAAATTATTGCCCCTAGAAATCTCAAAATGCATTATAAACTATCATGGAATTTTTTGAGGAAGTGTCAATAAATTTATTCTGAAAAATAAACTCAGAAGTCAAGCTATTCTAATGCTGTTTAAAACTAAATAGAGTCAACCTATTTGGTTTAGATGGATAACACACTTCTAGGTTTAGGTAAAACAAATACAGATGGCTGAAAATGAAGTAAAAATTGCCTTCTTAATGATGAAACTTTTTTCACTAAACACTCCTGTGATCTGTTGCGCTGATTGCATTATGACATTTATGATGGTATTATTAAGTGGTTCAAGAATTATGATAATTTTACTGCTACAACTTCTTCAGTGCTTACCAGCTTCGTAAGCACTTCCATACATGAAGTGTTTTTAAAGTAGTCTTTTCACTGCACCCACTCTGATACCTGCTTCTGCCCTGGCTGCTTATGCTGGCAAGCAAATCTTTAATATCCAGTCATTATGATTTATGTTTACCACTTCTATATAAACACATATTTAATCAGAGGGAAGCCTCAATACTATAGATTTCACCATGCATGTTTGTTTTGCTAATTCGTCTTGAGCATGTAGACCTTATCTAAGAGAGGCTGCGAAGATGAGAATATTATTTTCTGGGCATGCAATATGTAAAATAACTCGGGGCCAAGTACCTCTAGTAAGTTCTAACCTATATATTGTGTGGATTTTGATGTCAGCCATGTCTGCACTGACGAAGTCCATGTGTTGGAAAATGGTAGCTAAAACAAAGGATACCTTCAACCGAGTGGGTTTAGCAATCTTCAGAAAACCTTCTGACAATAAATGCTACAAGAAAAGAATGGAAAACAACCCTCCACTTTGTCAAGAATCTGATGATCCAGATGCAGCCTGGTATGCTGATTCCTAACAGAATAGTCTATATATTTGTTTGGTTGCTTTGTTATGTTATCATGTATTAGGTTTGGTTCCTAAATTTGGTGATTTATTTTCATTTTTTTTGTGTAGGAACGTCCCCTTGCAAGCTTGCATGCATAAATTGCCTGTAGATCCTAATGTGCGTGGGTCACAGTGGCCAGAGCAGTGGCCATTAAGACTGGAAAAGACACCTTATTGGCTAAACAGTTCTCAGGTTGGGGTTTATGGTAAACCTGCCCCCAAGGACTTTGAAGTGGACTATGAGTACTGGAAACAAGTTGTAAGCAAGTCATATCTCAATGGAATGGGAATCAATTGGTCTCATGTCAGAAATGTCATGGATATGAGATCTGTATATGGAGGGTAAGCACATACCATGCTTCTTTCAAGTGTTGGACTATTAGATCCTCTGTTTTTGGTTGGTGGGGAGTTGCTCTTTTGGAGGGTTTTGATTTCAGTTTTGTTTACATACAAATTTTTTATCAACATGTATATTATGACAAAAGGGATGGATTTTTTTTTTTTTCACAGTTTAATTATTGTTTTCCAACTCAATCTTTCCTACCATTCAAGTTCAAAGTCGAGTGTTAAATTGATTGATAGTTTCTCATTTTTGTACATGAGAGGCCACAGAGGTCAAATCCCTGTTTCTAATCAAGTATATTAGCTCATGATATGCAATTTAAATTTTGCTTGGTTCCTCTATTCTTACTTTAAATATCATGGTTGCACGACTGATGCAAAATCATGCTTGGCATAGTTAATGGCACCAATGGTTTCTTGAGTAATTGCTTACTGATGAACTATATGCATTATTTGTGAATATGGATGTTCTTGAAGAGGGTCCATTGACCCGATATTACTAAAAAATTGTTTTGTTGGTTCAGTTGTTCTTATTGATGATATATCCATGCTCCCACATTCTCTTTTTGTTGTTAAGGCTGCATAGTGCAAGGGTAGGTTCTTCATACCTGCCACTGAGCATGATCAGGAATTTGGCAGCATGTTGGTGAAGAGCTGATGTCTTACGTGACAGACTAGTTTTAGAACCTTTTCGAATCATAAGATTTAGTTATAATTTTTCTTCTTGATTATGCATAGTGGAATGTGAAGGATCGGTTGTCTGTTTGTAATCTACCTTATAATCTACTGGTCTAATATCATTGATTTCTGACTTTAGGGTTAAACAGATCACCTTTTCTAGACTTCCTTCTCTTGCTTTCAGTTTTAAATTTACTATTATGCTTGTTTTTCAGTTTTGCTGCAGCTTTGCGGGACATGAAGGTGTGGGTCTTGAATATTGTGTCAATTGACTCACCTGACACACTTCCCATTATTTATGAGCGGGGACTGTTCGGAATGTATCATGATTGGTGTGAATCATTCAGCACCTACCAAGAACATATGATCTTCTCCATGCAGACCATCTATTCTCAAAGCTCAAAAAGAGGTCAGCATTATAATTTTATTATTCACTTAATTTCAATAAAGCATAATCATATCCTGCCAGTTATTGAATGTTGGCTTGAAATTAACATCGAGCAGTCATTCTAACATGAACTTGCTCCAATCCTTTACCTGCATGATATTTTCTTTGTAAGTGAACCTGATTTTGATTGGAACATCTCATATTTGTTGATGTCTTGTTACTTGGGGACAATATTTCCCATTCAAATGGAAGCTCTTTTACCAAGCCTTTCGACCTTTCTGGGAGATGGTTAAAGTTCTAGTGGGATGTTGCCTATAACCAAATGACGATCATCATTCTGCCAGTCAGTGCAAAACGTTCTTTTAGATTAATATTATATCCTCCTTTTTAATACTCTCAAGTAATATTAGATATAATGACACTTCTGAGCTCTTATATCAGCAATTTGTCACCTTTTATGTACTTTAGCCACATTGACGTATCACATCTCAAAAATGCATTTGTTACTTCCCTTCTGCTCATTAATTTGCTATATGCTCTCTCTGAGCTACCTCTGTAGGTGCAAATTACTGCCAGTGATCGCTGAGGTGGATCGGATACTGAGACCAGAAGGGAAGCTGATTGTAAGAGACAATGTGGAGACAATTAATGAAGTAGAGAACATGGCAAAATCTTTGCATTGGGAGATCCGGATGACCTACTCGAAGGACCGTGAGGGATTGCTGTGTGTTCAAAAGACAATGTGGCGGCCAAATATGTCTTAGAACCATCATCGGTAGTAGTTAGGTAATTTTGCTCTTCTCATATATCGATGTAAAATTTTGTTGTATGCTGTATCTTGTATTCAAGAAGGGAAAAAAATGTCTTAGAATTACAAGTCAATTGTAGAATCATATATTCTTGAATTAATGAAAATGGCCTTCATTCGTGAAGAGTGAAAGATCTAATGCTGCTACACCTGAATGCAACTATAGATAGTGTCAATGTGAATATTGTTCATCATCAAGAATCTAATCTAGTTTTGCATTACAGTTCAAGTGAGGGAACAATGTCTGCACCCATGAGAGGGGAGGCATTTCTTGAGCTAATAATCTCAACATTGTTACTGTGTTGAACCTGAGAATTCTTTGTTGATTCCTTCATCTTTGCACATTCTTCAGACTAATTTCTATGTCCTGCGGTTGGATCTCACTGGCTCTCATTGCACCTATCATGAATATCCCTAGTGGTTGATTCTTTTCTGTGACTACTAGGTTTTCATGGATGGATCTTTTCTTTGTAATCTTTGTTTAATCATTTTTTTAAAAAATCGATGACTATTCATCTTAGCATTACTATTTTGTCAGGCTTCAGTGCCAGAAGTTGTTCATATATTGGGACATTGATGATTTAAGCCGTGACCGATAACTAGAGGCAATGTTTCAGTATCATTGGCATATTTGGGCATGCGCTAGATATATCGGTCTCCTTTTTAATCCCATGTCTTGAAGGTGACATGGAAAAGAGTTGGTACCACACGCATATGAAAACCCCTGGGCGGTCCAAAATTGTAGTTATGTTGATGCCAGCAGAATTTGCTTGGGTATGGCGCTCTATCACTTCATCAATCATTGTTCTGCTGCGGTTATAGTATTAAGAAAACGTTGAATGAATTGAATATGCCAAGGAACGCTTCAAACGCCAATGTTTGTTGGCTAGTTATGACTTGGTTTGTGCATAGTTTACCTGGATGGCTCAAATTAAAACCTTTACAATTTTTTTTAATCTATCCAACCTTTCAACTCTCACCATATCTTTAGGATTTTAAAGGTTCTCCAAGTCTGTTTATCCCATTTTGGGTACATTATGGTTGGGTTGTAAGCTATGGAAGAAAAAGCAAAAGCATAGTCATCTGAAATTTCTAGGATTAGTATCCAAGGACAAATGTGTGACTGAGTCGATCTTGATCCAGCTTCTGGCTAACCAGGCTCTCTCATTCTGTCTCTGAGACCCAAAGCAGGAGATTTAGCTCCGCTTGCTACCTCATACCCACCCCTTCTTACCCGGTCCAAAGGCCAGGAGCCAGACAGACAGAAGTGCACAGGGCTAATGGAGGCCCCCGAAACAAGGAAATGACACCATATGGGATCAAATCCTTACTCTTGCTAAAAGGCCAAGTGGTAATACAATCCGATGAAAAGTCTGGGAGTGGTCTGGCCAAGTTTGGCTTGAATTAATTTTAGCTAAAATCTAGATCAAGCTTGGCTTCTTTGTTATTTGATTAACCCTAGATTTAGTCTAATTTCTAACTCAGTTGGACTTGAGCCTATTTCTACCGGCCCAATAGCTAAAATCAAGTTCAATTCAATTCAATCACATATCTAGCTTTAATGTACTGTTTAACCTTAATTAATTCTTCAATCAAGCTCAATACTCCAATTTGGTTCAATCTTGATTAAATGGTCAGTTGGACGCCAAATGAACCAAAGGTCAGCTGTTGAATTAGATCTACTGCTTAATTATAAGGTAACAAATACTTATTAAAATATAATTAAAATTTTAAGCCTTATTAACCCAATCCTTGTCAAGTTGAGTATGACCCAGCTGAGTTGTTTCTAGTGTGGCTTGAAATTAATTTCAAGCCTGACTCAATTTCAAACTTGACTCAAGCACATCTGAATCAAGCTTGATTCATTCTTATTTTCAGCTAGGCTCAAGTCAAGATCAAGTTGCTAATGTCATTGATAGCGCGAGCTAAGGATAATGAGCATAGGATTTGCATTGGTTAATAGTACGGCCTATGAAGGTTCCAGAGCGTATTATGAATAGAAAACAGTGGCATAGTGCATGGAGTTTATAACCATGCATAGAATTTTGAGGTTTGGATAAGTAATAGGGAAGGAGTTACTCAAGAGTTCTAAGGCTTCTTAAATTTTTATTAATTGTAAAAGCTTGTAGGTCTTCTACAGGATCAAGAAAGAGGATTGTGTGATTAAGAAAGTTTAGTTATACGATAAGTTTGAAGATATGGTAGATTTATATGAGTATGAAACTTTTGACAGTCCAAGTTTGGTTAGGGGATGGCTTCACTTATTGTCGCTATTTTGAAGGCTATCTTAGGAACTCCTCAAAATACTGAAAGATAATAAAAATGAAGAAAGAACATAAATCAGATAAGAGAAGTTAAAAGTACGAAGACAAAGGGAGGACAGCGGCAAAAATGATTTGAAGTATTTTTTTCCAAAATTTCTTCAACTAACGTCTTAAACCACCAGAAATGCCTCATTTTAACAGATAAGTTGACCCACTCTCTTCCCAATTTCAGTATAATTGGCTCCATATAAATAACCTATTGCTCCCCTGATCGAGGATGAACAAAGAACAATAAACAAAATCCTGAGTCAAACCTACCAAAGTTCTCCTGAAACACCTCTAGTTGGCATGCTAAGTGAATGTTTAATGAATGGAAATTTTTGCTTGGCCTTAACATGATATTTAATTTAGAAAAATTACATTCTGCCCTGACTTTGCCCTAGTTGCATTCATACCCGCTCAAATTTAAAATTTTAGTTGGATCCAAAAAGGAGTTGACTAGCACAATGTGATCCTTATGCCCGTCCACCACCCAACATTGTCACTATGCCATCCTAATATGTGAAATTAGCCTTTCTCTCTAAAGCCTTTTGCAAAGTTTGGTTACTTCCTTAAGCTATATTGTTCTATTCCAACTCTCAACTTTATGTCTTCCCTTTTTGAATGATTTTCTACTATGCATCTTGCTATCTCGAGCAATTTTCTAGCTCGTCATTTGGCATCCATATAGGTTATTTAAGCCCCACCTTTGGGTTATTTAAGCCCACCTTTGAGCTGTAAGAGACATATTGTGAGGACCCAGCCCAGGCCCAAATGACAAATCAAAGCCCACAAAGCCCAAATGAAAAAAAAAGAAGGAAAGAAACGGAGCAGAGGACTCCCGAAGGGAGTCTTCTTCCTCCTCTCGCCGACTCCCAATCGGAGTCGGGAAGAGCCCCCCGGCTCTATTTAAGGAGGAGATCCCTCCTCCTTCCCTTCCACCAGAAACTCGAGCTCAATCGACGGCAATCGTCGGAAAATCACCGCGGAAGACCGACCCTGTGCCCATCCGATTTTCCGTCGGAAAACCTCACCGGCATCGAAGGTAAGCCTCCTTCCCTTCCTCTCTTCTCCCTTCTTTCCACGCCGGTGTGCGTGCTCGCCGGCGACCGGAGTCGCTGGATTTGTTGCAGAAGAACCTCTATGTTTGCTCGTTTTCTTCGATTTCTGACACCGGTGGTCACCGCCGACCACCGGTTTGGCTTCTCCGAACCCATGAGGGTTGCCCCTTTGCCGCCGGCCTTCGCCGTGCCGGCCGTGGTCCGGACGGCCGAGCAA
>KE507203.1:39932-53823 GCA_000441515.1 Elaeis oleifera
AAAAATATTATTATTAATTTTTAAAAAATAAATTAATTATTAGCGAGGGTATTAGCGATGGAAAATACCGTCACTAATACTTATTAGTGATGGCATTAGCGACGATAATGCCATCACTAATATTTTTTTAAATTTTTTATTTAATTTAAAATTAAAAATTAGAGATGATATTAGCAACAATAAATACTTTCACTAATATTTTTTAAATTTTTAAAATTTAATTTAAAATTAAAAATAATTAGCGATAGAATTTTTCGTTGCTAAAGTAGTCGCTAATAGCTTTATTAGCGATGGCTAGGGTTTCTATCATTTATAAAGGTATTTAGCGATCAGATTTTTTCAGATTGGTTGTTACGATGGAGTTAGCGATGATGAGGTTATTAGCAACGGTAACTAGCCATCGCTAATAGTCTGAATTCTTGTAGTGCAAGTTGATCTGTTAGAAATTCTTAGGCCCGACGTTGATATTGTGGCTAAAAGGTGGAGACAGTGGCAACCTTTGAAATATCAATATGTATCATTGCCCTATTTTTATGTGGTTGAGTTGGACATTGTGAACAGGAATGCACCCATATCACTGGTGAAGAGGATGAAAGGTTAAAGCACAAGAAGGAAGCAAATTTTTGGGCCATGGATTGTGGTGTCTCGGGTTCCCATCGAAGTTGCTTCCTCCAAATAGAGCTCTAGGCCGTCTAATGGCAATAGGCAGGAGAATCACAATGGGAATGTGGACAGGGATGAGGGCAAAATGGTCCAGAAATGTAAAGACAAAAATGGGAACTAAAAGACCATTACCCTTGGTGGCTCGTATTGGGTGGCAGCACCCAAACCACACTGCGATGTTGGGAGCTCGAAGGTAGGCAAATGTGGCCAGTACATCACGTTTTGCTATGCTACCAGACATGGAGACGATTTCCAGTGAGACAGAAGGTTTGGAGATAGAGATTATGGAAGACCCCATTCCAATGACCGGTATTAGCTAGGAAGATTAGCAAAAAAAAAACAGCGATACAAGGAAGCAGCCCATCTATTTAGACCTACCTAGATAGGACAGTCCATCACCTCTGAGGCCCGAAATAAAAATCCTAATTGTTAATGATTCGAGTCCAGTGGACAAGGGAGAGTTCGTTTTGATTCAGACCAAGGAAGGAATCTAAGCCAGGGACATAGAGGTGCGCCAGCTATTGTGAAGAGGTTGGATCCAAAGTTATGCATGGTAATGGGGAGTTGTAGTGTCAAACTGCAAGGGATGATAGCTATGACCAAGGAAAGATCCCTAATAAAGAACCACCATAGGAGGTGAAGGAGATAGTGCATCCAAAGGAAGCTCTAGAGGCTCACGTACATGAACTTGGGCTCCCTCGGGAAGCAGGGGAATCTAGCTTGGTGGATAATGTGGAGAAAACTTTGGCAGATCCCACTGCGCCCTCATTGCTTTCAACTGAGGTGTGTGAGGGGGAGACATTTGAGGAAGCATCGATAAGGGATGTGGATGACCCTCAGATTTCAAAGGTCATTGCACCCAATCTTGCTCATTTCAAATGAACATGATCGTGTGGAACTACAGCGTAGCGGCAAAACCTTCATTCCTTAACAATTCCACGACATGCAACATAGATATAAACTTGACATTTTCTACCTTCTAAAAACTCAAAAAACGAGGGACTCAATCATGAAGCTCCATAAAGTGGTTGGCCACTGGCGGAATGCTTTCTCTATTCCACGGAGGGCTGTCCAGAGGGATTATAGTTTCACAGTGGGAGTCATTGGACTTGGTGAAGTTCATCAGTAACAATAATAAATGGCAGTGGGGATTGTGAAGGAACCATTGAGTCAGCCATGGGTAATTGCTCTGATTTGTGCAAGCATTTCCTACAAGAAATTCAAGGAAGTCCAGGACTTGGTGACCGGATGCATTTCCATGTGGGCTAGGTTTGACTGTTGGTGACTTCAATGTTATTATTTAGTAAAATTAGACGACAAGGCACTTAGGGACACTCGTGAGGTGACCGACTTTAGAAACTTCATATTAACTCCTTGGTGGATTTGAGTTATTCAGATACCTCCTTCATATGGTGCAACAATCGATGCGAGCAAGCTCGACCGTGGGAAATGTCAGGTAAGATGTTGGTGGCAGCTAAGTGGCTACGATGCTTCTTAGAGTCCAAGCTGATCCATCTATCAAGAATTGGTTCAGACCATTGCCCCCTTCTCTTACACATAAGGATGACCGAAAGCAAGCCTTCTAATAAACCCTTTAGCTTCTTCAAATTTTGGTGGTCCTTTGATGGGGTCAAAGAGATTGTTCGAAAAGCTTGGAGGATGTTGGCAAGTGGTTCCCATAGTGTTTGCCTTATTCGTCTACTTAGGAACACCAGACAAGCACTCAGGAGGTCGAATAGGAATGATCTTGGGCACCTGTTTGACAAAACTAATAGGCTTCAGGAACAAATAAGGATGATGCAGGAGGAAGATGTCAAAAGTGAGGATCTGAATGTTTAGCTCCAAGAGAACATAAGTAGAAAGGTTGTTGAGTATAACCATATTCTAAAGATCCAAGAGATCTACTAGCATCAAGAAGCTAGGGTCTCCTGGCTGAGGGAGGGCAATTTGAACACCAATTTCTTTCATCAAACAATTCTACTCTACCGATGAAAGAATCATATCAATTCCATTAAAAAGTGTTGACCCCAAGAATTGATTTTGATGAATAACAAATATTTGAGTATATGATTTTTCTAATAGTTTCATTAAGTTGAGGTTTTAGGTAAATTAGATGGTATCCAAAGATTGATCCTAAATTAAAGCTTAAATAAATTCGAAAGAAAGATTTTGGAAGCTTAATTGGAGTGAAGAAATCTTGAAATGAAAGTGAAAAAGATCATCAAAAGATTGGAATCAAAATAGGTTTTAATTTGAAAAGTTTAAAAAAAATTCAGTTGAGGGGATCTCGAGTTGACTTAAGTGGAATTTGAGTCGACCCAAGCTGAAAGTTAGAGATAAAGAAAGTTCTGGCATGCAAATATTTCAGCCATAATGCCCTCGAATTGACTCAAATTTCACCCAAGTCGATTCGGATGAGAAATGGTAGAAAAATAATTATCCAGAATAAAAAATTGAAGCACCGAGCGGTAGATCAAGTCAACTCGAGTTACTCGAGTCAAAATTACAGGAAAAGACAGAATATTAGATTTTTGAAAGAACAGACTCGAAGGCCATCCAAGTCGACTCAAGCCCAATCCGAGTCGACTCGAGTTCGAATTGCTAGATCTATAAATTTTAAAACTTTGTAGATTTGTGTCCAACGGCTCTATTTCAGGTTTCAATAATCAAAAATGACTTTTTGGACTTTGAAATAGTAATTTAACACTTCCAACGACTAATTGACTAGACAAAAAAGTGAGAATCAATGAGAAAAGTGAAAAACAACAAGAAAAAGCTAAAAAGTATTGAATATAGAGCTTTCACTCCTCAACCATTTGAACAATCAAATCAAGAGAGCCTTTTCAGCAACAAGATAACTCCCTCAATGAAAAAATTTCTTCAAAAAGAGATTCCACAAGCTTCATCGACAATCATTTGCTCATTAAAAGAGCTTTTATAGTTTTATTACTTATTTTTATCTATCTGCTATAACTAACTTCAATTAAGAATTGAAGCTAGGGGATAGGCTCATCCAAGCATTGTAATTGGATTGTAAGTCAAGGATTGGCTTGGATTAGATTTTGATCGATGATCCCATGCAAAACTAACTGAATTTTGGATATTGAGCCCAGAAAACTATCCGACTATAATTTTGAACAGATTATAATGAAAATTTTCAAGAAGATCTTGGAGAGTGGACGTAGGTGCCGGGGGCACTGAACCACTATAAAATTATGGTGTTTGGGTGTTGCTTACCTTCTATTCTTCTTTCCATATTTTCTATATTTTTTCTTCTTTGATTGCATAATCTTCTGCACTCATACATTCCTTACAGTTTTGCAAAATTTGCACATATTTTGTTTAAATTTTTGAAAAATCTAATTCATCTCTCCTCTTGGATTGTCTTGCTGGGCAACAAGTAGTATCAGAGTTTGGTACTCAGTAATATTTGATCCAATGATCAAGAGTTAAGATCAGCAACCCAAATAAGTGCCTCTCTTATTGAAGGACAATCAACCAATCGACCATCCTTATTCAATGGAACAAATTATACTTATTGGAATATTGGAAAGCACGTATGCTTATTTATATTCAAGTACTAGATTATCAACTTTGGAGAGTGATAATCAAAGGTCTATACATGCCCACAATTAAAGTAGATGGTAATGATGTTCCAAACATGAAGAGGATTATGATGAGTTTGATATGAAACTGATTGAAGTAAATGCTAAAGCTATGAATGTCCTATATTGTATATTAGATGTCAATGAATTTAATAAATTTTACTTATATTTCATCTAAAAAAATTTGAAATAGGTTGGAGGTTATCCATGAGGGTACCAACCAAGTCAAGGAGTCTAAAATTAATATGCTTATTCATAGATATGAATTGTTCAAAATGGAGTCAAATGAATCTATTACAGATATGTTCATTAGATTTACTAACATTATAAATAATTTGAAAAGTTTAAAAAATCTTATACTAATAGTAAACTTGTTCACAAAATTTTAGGTCTCTACCGAAGGCATGGGAAGCTAAAGTCACCACAATCCTAGAAGCCAAGGACCTCAACAAGCTTCCATTAGAAGAACTTCTTGGTTTTCTCATGACCCATGAGTTAACCATGAAGTAAAATATTGAGGAGGAAAGTAAGAAGAAAAGACCATCATACTCAAGTCAACCGTAATTGAAGATGATAAAAGCGATGAGTTGGATGAAGAAAGTGAAGAGGATGATTTGGCTTTGATTGCAAGAAGGTTCAAGAGGTTCATGAAGAAGAAGAAGTAAAACTTCAAGAGAAGGCCATTCAAGGAAGAACTGAGTCCGATCATTTTAAATAGATTGCCCCCTTCTCAAAAAATCAATTAAAGAAGATTAAGAAGAAGGCGATAATGGCCACATGGAGCAATAGTGAGGACTTAAAGCTTCAATGAGGATATACAAGAGGTGGCTAACCTTTACTTGATGGCTCATCAAAAGGAGGTAAGTGCTGAAAACTCTCTAGATTTCATATTTGATGAATTACAAAAGTATTTTCAGAACTTATGACGGATTTAGAAAAGTAAGTTTGAAAAATAAGAAATTAAAGAAACAAAATCTTAATTTGATTAATGAAAAGGAACAAATTTCAAAAGAGGTTGAGTCTCTAGTTAATGAAAATCAAACTTAAAAGATGAATTGAAAAAGCTTAAACCCTTGTTGAAAAATTTACTTTTAGTTTCGAAAAGTTGCAAATGATTTTAAATGAGCAATGAGCTATTTTTAACAAAGCTAGTTTGGGATTCAAACCTGAAAAGGAACAGAAATTATTTAAGAACTTCTTTATAAAAGTTTCTTCAAACTCTTCTTCAAATGTTATATGCTTTTGTTGTGAAAAAATGGGATATAAATCTTATTCATGTGATTTCAAAAATTAAATGAAAATATGATTAGAAAGGTATGGGTTCCAAAGAAACTATAAGAACTAATCCTAAAGGATTCAAGATGACTTAGATACCTAAAATCTCTACTTGATTCTATTTTATAGGTATGTCTTGCAATCAAAGAAGAAAAAAACTTTGGTACCTTGATAGTGACTACTCAAGGCATATGATAGGTGACAAATCATACTTTATCACTCTCAAATTAAAGGATGGAGGAATTGTTACCTTCGGAGATAATAGAAAAGGATGTATTATTAGTATTGATAACATTCGTATCTCACCCTCTACCTCTATTCAAAATATCTTAGTTGTTGATGGATTGAAACATAACTTACTTAGTATTAGCCAATTTTATTATAAGGAATATAAAGTAATTTTGAATCATTATTATACATTATATCTAGTCTCAATGATAATGGCATTATGTTCATTGGATATAGACATGATAACATCTACATGGTTGATCTAGATAATCTTCACATGAAGAATGATTAATGTCTTATTGCAATGGATGCCAAAGTTAGTGAGACTAGCTGATTGTGACATCATAGATTAGGTCATGTAAGTATGGATTTACTTTCAAAGCTTATTAAAAGAGATCTTGTTAAAGGCTTATCTCAACTAAACTTTGAAAAGAATCAAATTTGTGATGTTTGCCAACTTGAAAAATAAACAAGAAACTTTTTAAACCAAAAGGCATTGTTTCAACTTCTAGACCCTTGGAGTTGCTTCACATGGATTTGTTCGGAGCAACTAGGATCACAAGCTTAGGAGAAAAAATATATGGCCTTGCAATTGTAGATGACTTTTTACGTTTACATGGATTATGTTTTAGCTTAAAAGGATAAAATATTTCTGCTTTTACTAAATTTTATCGCAAAGCATCAAATGAGAAGAACTTATCAATAGTGTGCATTTGTAGCAACCATAGAATCGAGTTTGAAAATCAACAATTTGAAAATTTTTACAATAAAAAGAAAGAGAACATAATTTTCTGCACCTAGGATACCTCAACAAAATGGGATAGCAGAAAGAAAGATTATACTTTAGAAGAAATAGCATGCACTATATTGTGTGAAATTGATCTACCAAGATATTTTTGGGTGGAAGCCATCAACACAGCATGTTATATTCTAAATCATGTTTAATTCGACCTATTTTAAAGAAACACCATATGAGCTTTAAAAATATAGAAAACCAAGCATAAACTACTTTCGTATTTTGGTTGTAAATGTTTCATACTAAATAATGGAAAGGATAATATAGAGAAATTTGATGCCAAATCAAATGAGGATATCCTTTTAAGATACTCTATATCTAGCAAGGTATATAGTATTAGAAAATATGTCCTAAAGCCAATCGTTTGGACGATTGTGCTCCTTGTAATTGGATATGGATTATGAAATAATAAAAGTTATTTGGTATTTTTCATCACAAGATGTACATCTTTCTTATTAGAACTCTTATGTTGTGATGAAGTCTTTAGAATTATATAACAATCGATAAAGAAAGATTTATCGAATAGTTCTTAAACATGTTTGTGATCAAATTATATGTCATTGAAGGATGATGACGTTCATTGAGTGTAGGTTATTGTGTGCCATATAGTTTGGTTGTCTTCTTAATCAAGGAGTGTGGAGACACTGGTATAGCATACAGATGAGATGTAGGAGTACATCGTCATTGAACAAGTGACTTACCTGTAGAGTGTTCTGCTATCAAGAGCAGCTTGCAAAGCGTATGGACATAAGTGTCCCTCAGACTTGAGATCACCATAGTGACTTGCAACCAACTCACTGTACTTTGATGCTGGACTACCTGTATTTCTAATGTAGTGAGAAAAGCTATTGAGAATAGTCAAGTACTTGTGAAGTCTGTATGTGAATCAAGATAGGATGGACCTCTCCAGATTATAAGAGTTAATGCATTACTGTATTTCAATTTTATAAAATCTGAGCTTGGATAATCTATGTGATGGACTTGAAAGATTGAAATACAATGTGAATGATTTATTCAGAGTTGACAGTTAAACCTTAGGTCATTCTTGAGCATTAGAGGTCAAAGTGATGAATTATACGATAACCATATGCATAGGTTCTTGAATATTGCCTTGCAAATATTTGACCTATCCAGACGTTAGGAACCATTGCTAGATTGTAACTTCAATTAGTAAAGAAAGTTGTTCCTGTACTACTGGCTTAGTATTCGAACCTATGAAGTCACGCATAAAGTCAAGCAACGTAGGAAAGAATTGACTTAAATCTATGAGTTCAATTTGGAAGTACTTAACTTGATTGAACAAATAGACTAGCTTAATTAAGAATTAAGTTAGAGGTCATACAAGATTAAATAATTGATCGTGTCTAGCTAGCACTGGACATGAGGTTCAAATTTAATTCTGAAGATGATAATGATCTGATTGATGATCCAAGGGATTTATGAGAGACTAAATTTAAGGGCTAATTAATTTCAGATTAGATCTGATTTAATTAGATTTGAATTGAGTTAAAAATTCAAGTTAGATTTAGATCAAAATTCTAATTAGATTAGGATTGACAGGCTCTTTGAATCTGATTGGAATTAGGTTTGAATCGGATGCAAATTGAGTCAAATATGAGCCTATTTGATTTAGAACCAAAGAGTCCTAGAACCTTAGGACTCTCTCTCATATTGGCTGACTAGTAAAAGGGAGTGTGCACTAAATAATTGCCACCCTTTTATTTTGTGGGTGAAGAGTTTGCGTGTGAAGAGTAGCACTTTCTTCTTTCTTACTCGATTTCCAACTTGGATTAGGACACCTAACTAAATAGGTATTTGATCAGATTTATGGGACATCATCTGTAAAAGGGAGGGACCAGTAACTAACAGATGTGATGTCTTAATTCTTTTGTGTGACAAAGAAAGGAGAGAAACACCATGAGTTAGTTTGTGCGACAAGAAATAATAGGGTGCTAATCCAGTTGTGGGCATAGGGTTTTTCCTCTTGACATCTTCCTTCTAGGCATCATCCTTCTTGGCATGGAGAGTCCTTTCCAAGATCATATTAGCTTGCAAGATTAGATCTCTTCCCTTCCCTTTGCTGCCTTTTGAAGGAGCGGCATTCTGAGTTTCATCCCGCTTCTTTATGGAGCTTGGCATACGTGTGAAGTAAAGGGTCTGTGCGTTCAGACCTCATGAGGTATCGGATTCGAGTTTTTCTAAAGATTTTGATCCCTATTCTACTACATATTAGGTAAAGAATAAAATTTATATTATCTTATTATAAAAATTTTTTAGATGCACCCTGATGATCCGATCAGATCGGATGAATTTTCTCTTGAACTGGTATCAGAGCCAGACAAATATATGGATGCATAACTAATTTTTTGGTATGATTATATATTATATATAATTAGATGTTTATGTTAGATATTAAAACCAGATTTAGACCTATTGTTTAAAAATTATTTGATCTAATTTTGATCAGATTTCAAGAATCTAATCAACGATTAATGATGATTTGTTATAAATCTATTATAACAAAATTTTTTTGATACAGATTTTTATTGGATTAACAACATGATTACATATCTATTTTAAATTAATTTAAGAAAATTTTTTATAAAATATTTTAGATTGGATGTTAGATATAATCAAGATCTGAATTGAATATGTTTTGATAGATTTTTAGATCTGATTTCAAACAAAATTTATACAACATAAAATCAGGTCTAATCAGAATTTTATTTTTATGCATTCATATGTGTATTTGAAAAGTTTTCTATGAGATTTCAGATTTGAATTATTTCTTTTATATGTTGTATAAATTTAGATTCAGATCTGAAACATCATATGATGATGTGATCTAATTAGATTAGATACTTAATATGCATGATATGATCATGTTCATAAAATGTGCACACCTGAATTTTTGTTCATTGCATGGGTAGATGCAATTAAGTTTTAAAAATTAGATTTCTAATCTTAGTAGCCTAGTACTCGAATTGAAATGATCACCAAGCCATCCGATCATGAGAAAAAGCAGGGATTGAGTCCTTTTCTTTCCTATTCGACGGGTTCTCTTAGACGTGTAGGGGTGTCACTGTGATCAAGTCTCATGAAGAAGAATAGCGAAAAAAATTTTAAATTATTTTAATCATAAATATATTTAGATTAGATCTAAAATAATTTATAATTAATTATAATTTTAATAAATAATTTAGATATAAAAATTACTTTAAGATCTGAATTATAGGTTGCATATGATGCAATCGATAGTGATCTAAAAATGATCATGATACATGTGATGTATATATGATATTTAGATCAGATGTATGCATGTTTAATTGTTAAATATAGATTTAAAAATTAGATTTTAAGATCTAAAAATTGTATGACATATGATGTATGCTTTACTTGAAACCTCAATAAAATAGTTTTACATACTGAAACACACATTTCACACACTTAATTTAAAATTAAGTGATTTAGATTTGAGAATTGAAGATATTAAGATACCTCATAAATCGATGGACAATGAGTTAGCATGAATTAGGTCTTCTAACTGGGTTAGACCTAGGTTAGAATAAATATGAATCAATTAGAAAAATTAATTAAATCTAATCAAGAGCTGAGTTAGATTAGGTCAGAATTTTCTAAGATCAACCTGAATAATTGTAGCTTTATCAAGTCCATATTTTGATCATACCAAATGGACCTAATTGTGGCTCAATGGTTTAGTCCGAGTCCTTTGATTGATCGAATCGAAACTAATCGATCAATTGGTGTCTAAAGTAAGTTTGGTAATATTGCTTGGCAATATGACCAATGATTTTAATTGATAGTTTGCTTACCTGGCCATTTTGATGGTATCTAAAGCAAGCCGAGGTAGACCCTCCCATCGATCTCACTTATCTAACCAATTTGATAGATTATGTTTTGATTAGATCACTGATCGATTCGAATTGACCCATGCCATTAAGATAAATCAGTGTGATTGATTTAGGTGTCTCTGACCAGGCTTGTCTCTAGTCCTTTTCATGACTTGATGAAGTCAGTGGAAGGATTTATGACTTACCGATTAATCTCTTCTTTTATTCTCAAATTATTAAATCAGTTCGACTGAGTTAGGTGCCCTTGGACTAGCTTGTTTATAATCTTCTTTACGACTTGGTGAAGCCAGTAGGAGGATTTAAGACTCATCGATTAATTGCTTCTCAAATCATTAAAATCAAATCTTCTAAATTATTAGATCCTTAAAATGAGCTAGTTATGGGGATAACTAGATCATAGCTTCCTATTAAGGTGGATGATAATGGATCCAATAGTCTAGGTAAGCATTGCAGACCCATTGGCCTGGTGTTATTTGGATATTGAATTATCATTCATTATATGATGACTCAATTGTACTATCTGATGAATAGTTAGGTTGGCTGAGCTTTTCTCGGATATGATTATTCATTAGCTAGATTCACTAAATATTTTCATATTAGTGGTTGGACCTAATCGGGACTTTCAATGGAGGCCTTCACCTACTAAAAAGGCACCTGGGGCAAAATCAATTACCAAAATTATTTAAAGAAATAATTATTAAGAATCTATCCATAGATGCACATAGCTTGGTCGAGTTTTTTTCAGGCCCATATGTAGTCTATGTGGATTCTAGTATCCTCTAAAAAATTAAGATAATTTTTTGAATTGGAGGTAGAGGCTATCAATTTGTATAAAATAGTGGGAGAATCTTTAGACTAAAATCTAAATTTTAGGATTAAATAATTCATATACTAATAGGTCTTTTACTTTTCTTTCAGTGATGGCTAGTAGTTTATCACTCCGCTCACTGTTACATAGTGACAAGTTTATGGGATCTAATTTCAATAATTGATATCGAAAGTTGATAATAGTTCTCAAGCATGAGAGGATCCTATATGTGATTATGGATCCAGCACCTGAAGTACCAGCTCCCAATGCAGATGCGATGGTTGGAGACACTTATCAGAAGTGGCTCAATGACTGTATGACAATACGTTGCATAATGAGAGATACTATGAGTGATGAATTTAGTTATAAATTTATTGATGCTCAGCTAAAGAAAATACTTCAAATGTTGAACAAGTCCTTTGGCACACTTAAAAATTTATCCTCAAAATGGCATCGATCCTCTGAGAGAGGAAAGAAAAAGTTGGTGAAGAGGTATCATGCTAGAGCTTCAAGCCCAATCGAACTAACCAATCTAAGGCAGACCAGAGTTAGACAGAATGCTTCTTTTGTAAGAGATTGGGGCACTGGAAGAGAAATTGTCCTCTATATCTAGCATCCCTTGATCTAAATAGGCCTAGGAAGAAAATTAGCAAAAGATTACTGGACAAGATACTTATATGATAATATCTTATAATTTCTCTGTTTGTGATATTACTACCTGGATATTGGATATCGAAAGTTCGATTCATACCTACAATTCATTGCAGAGACTTCAGGTTAGTAGAAAATTTGAGAAGACCGAACGATTCCTGAATATTGAAGATGAAAGAGCTGTTTCAGTTCTAGCTATAGGAAAGGTTCAGCTTGCCCTAAACTCAAATATCATTATTTTAGATGATTATCATTATTGTCCATCTTTCTTTATGAATGTAATCTCTATAGGCCTTTTGGCCAAAGAGGGTTATAGCTTCTCAATAAAGAAAGATTTCTGTAATATCATTATGAATGGTGTCACAGTCATGTATGAAAATTAAACATGATATTTATATTTTATCACAATCTGTTAGTGTAATATACACATCGAACAAATATCCTAGAATAGACAATATCATGAATGCCTATCTTTTGCATTGTAAGCTCGATCATATAAATAAGAATAGGATAAACAGAATAACTAAAGAGAAAATCTTCGACATCAATGATTGTGAATCATTACCGACTTGTGAGTCATGTCTACTTAGAAAAATGATCAAGTCACATTTTACTAGAAATGGTGAGTGAGCTAGTGATGTTTTAGGTCTAGTACATAGTGATGTATATGGACCTATAAACATAACCACCAAAAGAGAGTATTACTACTTCATTATATTTACTGATAACCTATCGAGGTATGGATATGTCTACCTTATGAAGCATAAGTCTGAATCAATTGAAATATTCAAATGATTCCAAAATGAGATAGAAAATAAATTGGAAAGAGAATTAAAATTCTTCGATCAGACCAAGGAGATGAATAATTTTTTAATAAATTTTTGATATATCTAGAAGAAAATGAGATTCTCTCATAATGGACCCCTCCAGAGATACCACAGCATAATAAGGTGTCAGAAAGAAGGAATTGTTAGAAATCGGGTAGGCAGCATATGTAGATTTTAAAACTTTTGAAAACTGTAGTGAAAACAAAACAGGTTAAATCCTTTAACCCATAAGCTAGAGATCAAATCTAATCCTATCCAAGCTCAAGATAAAATGCATATATACAATCTGGGGTTTAGAACAAATATGAGATCAGATCTCATTATCTTGATGCAGGTAGATATTCACTGCTTCTGATAATCACGGATTCGTAGATGCTCGAGCCGCACATGTGTCCGACTTCTACGGATATCCATTGGGATCGATCTCGAACTGATCTCTCCTTATAGAAGACTCTTCTTCTCAAGAAGAATCTTAGTCTTGAACACTTTGATCAACACTTTGATCTGGACTGTGAGATCAACTCCTTAATCAGCAGCCTTCTTCTTCTTCTCCTCGATCTTCACTCTTGAAGTCACAAAGCATTACCTCTTGGCATGTGGAAAGAGGGGATGCCCAACTCTTGGGGTAGAAGAGAAGAGAGGGAGGAGAGGAGGCATGGAGAAGGGAGAGAGAGAGATTTTTCATTAAAAATCAATTAGCTAGGAACTCTAGAGACATATCCTTTATATAGGCACTACCCTGACATAAAATAGGAATCCAATTATCTTAAAAAGGTAGATCCTTATCTCACAAGAGTCTTCTACCTTTTAATCTAATTTATTTAATTAAAATCAGATATAAATGGTATATGATCAGCCCTTTAAGCATGTACAAAGGCGCCCATCTAATATATGTCAGGTAGTTGGGACGCCAACTCTTGGCACCTCACAATAGGGTTTCTATCCAAATAAGAAAGGGCGTGGCCCCCACTCTCTCTCCTCCATGCCATGCCATATAAGAGGGGGTAGGCCCCTCTAGGATTTGGCACTCAATTCCTGCCAAAAGAGAAGGAAGGCACCACCAATCTTCCATCTATTCCATATGCACACTTAGAGATAATTAAGAGATAAAGAAGAGATAATGTTAGGATAATTA
The DNA here is from genome assembly GCA_000441515.1 of Elaeis oleifera. Lineage (NCBI taxonomy): Eukaryota > Viridiplantae > Streptophyta > Magnoliopsida > Arecales > Arecaceae > Elaeis > Elaeis oleifera. The sequence goes on from KE507203.1 coordinate 53,793, forward strand.
TGCCAACTAATTGACTTAATCAAATCCTCTT